>OMPJ01010267.1:969-16304 GCA_900312935.1 Carapus acus
GAAGGGGCCAAAGCGGTATGATAGAGATCTGCCATGTCTATCCCCCCCATTTGTAAAGAGTAGAATGAACGTTGGTCTGCTTTTTTATTACTACACTTATCGTATCTGTCTTCCAGAAATGTGCTCCTGGTTTCTATAGAGACGGCAGCGGGCCGCTCCTGGGCCTTTGCGTGCCCTGCAAGTGTAACGGCCTCGCTGCCGAGTGTGAGGACAAGACAGGGCGCTGCTTGGTAAGTCTCATGGACCAAACATGCTGCTGAGCACTTCTGGGGAGCAATCAGGACAAATCCTGCTGAGACGACAAAGCGATTTAACAAACTTCTTTTCAGAACTGTCGGCACAACACAGCCGGGGATCGGTGCCAGCGATGCAAAGAGGGTTACCATGGCAACCCAGTCGAGAGGACGTGCAGACTGTGCCCATGCCCATTCAGGTCACCTGCAAACAGGTGCGACGCACAGGGGCAGCACCTTGAACGAGAAATTGAGAAACGGGATGTAACTGTGACCGTGTCGTGTTTGGGTTTTTCCTTCACAGCTTCGCAGTCGGTTGCCGAGACACAGACGGTGATATCACGTGTATGTGTAAAACAGGCTACGCAGGAGAGAGGTGTGAGAGGTGAGTGTCCTGCAGGAGTCAAGGCCAAGTTCCAGAATGGCCCACTTCCATTTCCTCTTATATTGTTATTTGTCTCTCCTCTCTGAAGGTGTGACACTGGTTTCTATGGCGACCCCCTGTCAATTGGTGGGAGTTGTCAGCCTTGCAATTGCAATGGGAACGGAAACACCTGTGATGCCACAACTGGAGGTCAGACTCTTGACCTGCTGCTCTATCTAACATCTGCTTAACCTTACACTTAACCTGGTAACGGATTTTCAAAGTTTTCCTCTCGTTTTTTCAGTCTGCAAGAACACACTGGAGCCAAAGGACACTAACACAGACGAGCACTGCAAAGGTGGAGAAAACACAAAGGGCATGTCTGAAACGATGAAACCGGGCAGATAAGGAGTAATGGGCCAATCCTGAGTCTTCTTGTTGTTTGTTTCCTCTCTAGAGTGCGATAGCTGTGCCCAGACATTGCTGTATGACCTGGAGAAGCTGGACGACGAGCTGGGACTAATCAAAGCTCAGATGGACAATGCCACCAGCAGCACAGCCTCCCGTGAGAGGATGAAGAAGCTAGAGAAGGCTGTGTCAGACACCAAGGTATCACCAGGGCTTCTATGGTTGGGATGATTTTCATAGATAGGTGTCATGCTGGGTTGAGGTTATGTTTCGGCAAACATTCCAGGTTCCTGTTGGTAAGACGTCTCATCGTGCTCTGTCCAAAAGTGGGTGTTAGCACAAGTTGGAGATTTCACCTCTCGTTGCCAGTGGTTATGGTTTGGACTTGTTTCTCGCATCATTCTCATTCGCTTGCTTGTTCACCCCTGCTTGTATAGAGGATCAATGGGAATTATTCTGCCCGTAGTGCTGCCGAGTGACGTTAAAGACGAGAGCGTCTGCTTACAGCCCTTTTCTGTCTCTGGCAGGTTCTTGTGAACAAATTCAACTCAACTGTCAGCGACCTGGAGCCCAAAGTCAAGGAGTTGGAACAAGACATGCTGGCTTTGAGAAAAGACATCGATAACTTGGAAGACAAGGTAGACAGTGTTTTAACGTGAAGTGGCAGCGTGTGTGTGCAGAGAGTGTCCAATGCGTGACCATATGGTCTCATAGGCGGATAAAGAGGCCACCAATGCTGACAAAGCAGTGGCAGACATAGAGAAAACCCACAAGAGGGCAAAGGATTTGGACTCTGAGGTTCGGACCATGCTAAAGAAAATTCAAGGTAACGCGAAAAAGTGTTTGCATGCTTGTTTTTTTCCGTTTTCGCCCACGTGGTCTCTCATCATCCTCTGTAAGACGCTGACTAAATTTGATGTGGGTGTCATGGCAGCCCTGCTGGATCAGCTGTGGAACTCTGGCAGCTCTCCCAGTGGGCACCAGCCCGTCAGCGAGGACTTGACCAAAATGCTGGAGGAAGCTCAGCGCCTGGTGAAGGAGATGGAGAAAAGGGACCTCAGCCCACAAAAAAACACTGCAGAAAAAGAGAGAGAAGAAGCCAAGAAACGTACGCCCTCCCTTGGCGAGAGTAAGTGAGGCGTCCTGAGTGGGAAAGACTTCACCCCCTCTGCTCTGCTCTCTTCCATTAGTCCTGGACCACATCAAGACCAACGTCACCAAGCAGTGCCATCAAAACGAGGAGGCAGCAGACAAGATCCGGGACCGTCTGAAGGACTTTGACACCAAGCTGAAGGACCTGGACAAAGCTCTGAAGGAGGCCACAGACTTGGTTAAAAAAGCCAAAAACCAGAATGCCCTCAATGAGAAGGAGCTCAAGGACCTGCTGGTAGAACCTCGCCGACAAAGCTGCGGCGCTGTTGACACAAAGATTGTGACCGCTGAGAATGTGTATGTGTGTGATGTGTCCTCTGCAGAAACGCATCGAGGGCTTGAAAAAGGAGCGCAAGGATGTTGAGGACAAAATTGCGCTTGCGGAGGACGAGCTGCAGAGGACAGATGATCTCCTCAAGATGCTCTTGGACGCTAAAACGGTACGTAGGTAACATCGTAACACCATCTGGTGTCCTCAGTCACAGAGCTTTCAGGTCCAGACACGCCACCGCTGCAGATGCCAATCTGGGTTGTTGCTTGTCAGGCAGTAAAGTAAAGCTGATGGCAATTCCTATTGCGCGGTGTTGTTTACGACTCACTGCTCCTTTGTAGGAGTTCGAGCGTCTGGCAGCCCAAATGGACGGAGCTAAGACAGACTTGATCAAGAAGGTCAACAAACTATCTAAGGCCGCAGCTCAGGAACCCCTCGTTGAGGATGCGGAGGAACATGCTAGGAACCTGAACAAGCTGGCCAAAGACCTGGAAGAGTGCGTGCACAGCATCTAATGCCCCGTTTCTGCTGCTTCAGAACAAAACAGGACTTACTGAATTATTTTCGCTTTTGCCTTTGATTCTCCAGCGCCGTGAGGAACGCCAGCAGTCGCTCAGAGGTGCGCAACGCCAAGGATGCCATCGATGCCTACAAGAACATCACAGACGCCATCAATGCGGCAGAGGCAGCAGCCAAGGAGGCCAAAAAGGCGGCTGAAAATGCGCTGAATGTAAGAGATGGATGCCTTGCTTGCTTTGAAGCAGGAAGTCAACAACAACAACAACAACTCTGCTGTCTGTTCTTCTCAAACAGAATGTAACCGACCAGAATCTCAGTCAAAAAGCAAAAGACTTGAAGGACAAGGCCGAGAAGCTTCTGGCAGATGCTCGCGAAGCAGAGAAGAACTTGAGAGGTATTCGCTCACAATTTCATTTTGTTGATGTCTGCTTACAGTCCCTGTCACAAAATCTCTCATCTCCTCCACAGACAAAGCCAAGGAACTCGCCGATCTGAAAAAGAACCTGATGAACGCTGATGAGAAGAAGAAAACTCTGGAAGAGGACCTTGCAGAAGTCCGCACGGCATTGAAGGACATTAAGAGAGGTAGACAGAGACAAGGCTGTGGCAGCATCGAGCCTGGCTGTGGGAATTTGATTCCTAATTCTCAGTTTCTGCCGATCAGACGACATCGGGAACATAATTGACGAAGCCAAGAAGAAGGCGTCTGCCGCCAAAGATGCAGCTAGCACCACCATGGACAAATTGAAGAAGATACAAGATGACATTGCCAAAATCAACGTGTCTCCGGTGGACTCCAACCTCAACAAAGTAATGGATGATGTGGACAAATCAGGTGAGGCTGCAAGTTGATTTCCTCACAATGTCCCGTTAGAGAAATAGAGTCCCCCCCCATCATATTGTTTCCTCAGTTTAAATGTGTTGTATTTTGTCCCCAAACTGCAGTGGAGAGCTTGTTGAACACCATCCCATCTTTGAAGGACAAGATCTCCGAGGTGGAGAACCTGACCTCTCAGTTTTCGCCTGTCAGCAACATATCGGAGAACATCAAGAAGATCAAAGAACTTATTGAGCAAGCTCGTGACGCAGCAAACAGGGTTCGTCCTCACTATTAACGACCGTCTGTCTCCATCAACCATCCAAACATGTCTCGTGCATGACTGGTGAACTTCCTGTCCTCTAGGTCCCTGTACCCATGAAATTCACTGGCAATGGTCACGTGGAACTGAGACCACCAAAGGATTTGGACGATCTGAAGGCCTACACGTCCTTGGCCCTGTCACTCCAGAGGCCTCTGGGCAGAGGAGACGGGTCCCGCAGACGTAGACAGGCGGCCAAAGGAGACATGTTTGTGTTGTACCTCGGCAACAGGGATGTAAGTGGATGAATGGGTGACTCGATGGACGTTGCGTGCTCACATTTGTCTTTGCCCTGATTGTTGAGTCTCTTTCAGTCCTCGAAGGACTACGTGGGCATGGCTCTGAGGAAGAACGTGCTGTACGTCATCTACAAGCTCAACGACGTTGAGCATGAGATCCGAACTGACTCCATCACCATGTCGGCGTCAGAGCCTGCCAACTTTGACAAAGTCAATCTGTACAGGTGAGGGAGGACATGTGACTGAGTCTCCTCCTCCCTGGGTTCCCACGCAAACCGTGAAAAACTATGTGCTGCTTTTTAGAATTTACCAGGATGCACTGGTGGACATACAGAAAGGCACCAATCAACAGAGCATGCACAGGGAGGGGAAGGAGATGAAGAACCTTCTGAACCTGAGTCCAGATGACGTGGTCTTCTATGTGGGGGGCTATCCCTCCACCTTCACGGTGAGAACCTCACCAGAGGGTTGTGTGCACTGGCCAGTTTCACGCAGCTGGCCTGAGAGTTTGGCTCCATTTTGAAAAATTTGTCTTCTACGCCTGCATGTCTGCACCCCACAGCCACCACCATCTCTCAACTACCCCATGTACGAGGGCTGCATTGAGTTTGCCTCCTTTAATGATCGAGCTATCAGTCTGTACAATTTCCAGAAAGTTGACAACATCAACTTGGAAACTCCTTGCAAGAGGTATGTTCTTACATGGAGTAAGAAGAGTCAGGTGCCTTCAATTCAGTTCATCCCGCCATCATCCCATCTTCCTTCCATCCAGGTACGTGCCACCAGTGGATTCGGACTTCTACCAGGGGACAGGATATGCCAAAGTGACCATCCACAAGGTCTTGTCCGTGCTAGTCATCAGCATGAACGTCAACACGCGTTCAGAGAATGGGCTGCTCTTCTACATCGGAAATGAGGTACAAGCTAATAACTTATCAGCTAAGCATGCTTTATTTTGGTGACCCATCTTCCCAATAAATGAAATCCATTCCTATCGCCCCTGTAGGAAAAATACTACAGTGTGACAATGGAGAAGGGTATTGTTTACGTTCACAGCAACTTGCTGCCCGAACCAGCGACAGGTAACATCAAGATATTCCCAGTAAGTCCCTCAGTGAGAGCAGGCAAGAATCTGGGGGTCAGGGGAGAGTTGCACAAAGTCACTGTCATTCATTCCACATCGTCTGGCACCTCCCTCCCCAGAATATGGAATGGCCAGAGATCCTCATCATCATCCCATCCACGGGTAGAAAGGAAATGGATGTGCGAGTGGGGGGCCAGTCCACTGTCAAAACCAAGGTGGATTATGTCAAAGGCGAATTTCAGGAGTACTACATTGGCGGTGCTCCCAGAGATCTTAGAGAGAGGTACGTTAAGCCATACAAGCCATGGGGTCAGTCATCCGACAGGGGCTGTGCGTGGGGGACCTTAATCCCCCTGCACCACCTGCACATAGTTCAAGTTGAAGTTCAAATATTAGAATAATAAGACAAAGCACAATTCCCTCCGCTTACCTCTGATTTCTCTGTCCCACACAGGTTTAATATCACCACGCAGCCCTACAAAGGCTGCTTGAAGAACGTGAAGCTGAATAAAGATTTCAGACCCGTGGAGGACAAAGTTGGCGTCAGCAGAGGTTGTCCTCCAAGGTCCCTGGTAGGACACAACCCTCAATGCGTCAAATATTTCTGCTAGCACCGTCCATACACACACACCCGGTGTGTGATGGACCAGTGCGATTGAGCGATGTCTTTGTCCTGCAGGCATCTCGTAAGGCTGAGCTCAACATGGGGAGTTCCTTGAGTTCAAACATCGAGGGATTCATTCCAGACGGGGACACCATGTTCTCACTGGGCTTCAAGAGCACGGAGAACGAGGGTCTCCTCCTGCAGAACAAAGGGCCGGTCAGTGCCAACCTTTCTCCAACACTCTCTGACTCCCTTTTAAAATCAAATGTATCTGATACCGACATCAAGGTGGGCCTCCCTCTCAGAACTCCCATATACTGATGCCATGTGGCTCTGCAGGTCCACGGAGTAGAGCTGCAGTTGGTGGACGGCCACGTGGTCCTCACCTTCGACAACACCGCGTGGAAATCCAACAAACAGTACCAGGATGGTCAGTGGCACTACATCACCGTGGCCAAAAAGGCTGGAAGGTAAGAGAGGAGCCATCAAGTAGAGACCAAGTGACCCGTATACCAGGGCCCAACATTCCTCCCTGCTTCTCCGTTTCCCTGCAGCATCGAGGTACTGATCGACGATGACGACGCGGGTCAGCAGCAGCCTCGCAGCATCACCATACCCACTACCAACGGTGCCACCATTCTAGGGAAAGATCAGTTCAAGGGCTGCCTGTCCAACCTCTACATTACTCGGTGAGACAACATCAGGAGAATCGCAGTTATGTTGTCATGAATTCCGTTAGATCTCCCCCGGCGGCACACTAGCTCATCTCTGCTCTCCCTCTCAGGCCAGTGAACACGTTCTCGCCAGAGGACTTCAGCTACTTTGACACCACAGGGAATGTTCTGCTGGACGTGTGCACCAGTGACCGACCCGCCCAGCTGATGGTGGACGCCAACCCGAAGAAGGTGAGTTATCAGATCAGAACCTCAGAGGCGAGCCTTTTCTTGCAAGGAATTGTCAGCTTCCCTCCTGGGCAGAAATTTCTCCAGCCTCTGTGTAAACCAACTGCTCCGCCTGTTTCGTGCAATGTTCCTGTTGAGTGGACTTTGTTTACAATGTACTTTGCTACCCTTATTTGCAGAGATGAAGAACATGGCAGCCCACAGATGGCAATCTGATACTGACATGAAAAGCCTGCAGGGGCACGACTGTGTGCTTGTTTTCGCACAAGCTGAAGCATATGCAATGTATTAACGACAAAAAAAAGAAAACATTTGCATGAACATTCCAATAATCTTAAGTATTATTAAACATTTTCCTTGTCCTCATCTTTGTCCCATCCATTGCAAGATTCCATCGCTGGCACACCCTGTAACATGAATAACAAGCCTGAAATAAGCCCATGTCTCTTCTCTTTCTTCCATACGACCATTTTGTCCCTCACAAGCACGTCTATCACTCAGTAATCACAGCGTAATGGCACCAAATGGAAACAGTCAGCAGCCTGTGGGCTTGTCAGAGCCCACAGAGAGCATGAAGCCTCTGCTCCATTACAACGTGTAATCAAGAGTGTCAAATCCACGCCTGCCATTTTTTTGTAGTCTGTTATCTCACTCAAAAGTTGGACAATGTTGACACATACCTTTGAATTTTAGTATATGGATCATGTTGGGCCCTCTAAAATGTTTGATTAACCCTTGATTGAGTGTTGTCCCAAAATCCACCAGATGTCCTAACATCCACCTTCTAATAATGATCTCATGTCAGCTACAAATCCTCCACACGAGCACAAACAAACAAGCAAATAAATCCAAAAGCCTTGGTTTTCCACATAGTCCTCATTCTGGGTATAATCACCATCACAACCACCTGCAAACTCTCACAAACATATCTCTGACTCCACCCTCTCACCAGCCCCCGCCTGCCGCAGGCAGTGCTGAGCTCCTATTAAAGGAAAGAATCCCACTCTTTGCTCACTCTGGATCTACAATTAAAAGGCGGAAAATCATCAATCGACACGAAAATATCGCTCAAAGCAGCAGACATCTGAGGGATGTCACATTTATTCTTATTGTCATTATTTGCTCAAGATTTTTGGCTGAAGCGCCACCCTGCAAATTGCTGCTGCTGGCCACAAGTGAAAAAACACTTTACACACACACACACACACACACACACACACACACACACAGGCATGCACACACATATGTCAATTTGATTTATGCAGTGCCGAGAGGCATGAAAACGTCTATGAAGCTGTGTATGTGATTTTTAGCCATTAAACAGGCCAAAGTTGCCCCGGTCAGGGTCCCATGGGGGCCTAGGTGTACATGTTTGTACGTCCTGTTGAGTCTAGTTTGTTTGTTTTTGCAGGATAGCGTGACGATTGCGTCAAATGACAGCGTGCCAAATTGCGCCCCACTTTCCGTGCTGCAGCACGCCTACCGCATGGGGGGGCCTGTCAGCAGCCTGAGCTACAGCCTGCCCCCCCTTGCCATGCAGTCCAAGTAAGGGCATTTCACAACGACACACTCAGTCATACACACCCATTGCCCAATATGATTGTCTGGTTGCTTTGCTCTCCCACAGGCCTCACTTTTCCCTAGATGTCAGGACTCGCTCTCCCGAGGGTCTGCTCGTCTTTGTTGCCACCAAAGGGGGGCGCTCCCACCTTGCCTTATACATGTCTAAGGGCAGGATCAGGCTCTCAGTGGGCCGTGAACGAGAGATCTTCAATCGCGAGAAGTACAACGACGGGAAGTGGCACTCGGTGAGCAGACCGCTTCATGTGGGCATGGCGGGCACTATGGGGTTCTGTTTGAAATGATGGAGAACCTGATCCACATACACTGTAGGTTATATTCAGCTTGGAGAGGAAGAAGTTTCGGTTGGTTGTCGATGGAATCAAAGCCCAGGACGGTCAGATGACAAACGCGGAGCTGGCATCCATGGAGCTGGTGACCCCCGTGTACCTGGGCAGCGGCCCCGAGTTTCTCCACAAGGAGTTAAAGGTGCATAACACGCAAATAAACCTGCTGCTTAGCCGCAGTCCAGAGCTCTGATCTAAAGCAGCTCCACCTCTGCCCTGACCTTTAGTGGAAGGACCTGCCGAGACAAAGCGTGTCAGGCTGCGTCCGAAATTTCAAAATGAATGGGGCGTTGCTGTTGGAGCCGAGCACCAATCACGGCGCTGGCCCCTGTTTCGAGGGGCAGACCCACAAGGCAGCGTATTTCTCAGGGAACGGAGGACACGTTGTAGTCAGTGAGTATTGCTAATGCTCCAACGTCTGCACAAGTCAGCAGAGATCCAGAAAAAGAGATGAATCGGAGTTAAGAGATGTTGTTTTCCTTGTCTGTCAAACACTGTGTTTGAATTTTCACATGTTCATATCTTCTGTGGTTCCACCAGATGACTCCTTTGCTGTGGGCCCGAGCTTTGAGCTGCTGTTTGACATCCGACCACGGAGTCCCACAGGCCTCCTGCTGCTCGTCGGCAACCTCGCCAGGAGCCGGCGAGGACAGATGGAGCACTACCTCAGTGTCTACATGCTCAGGGGAGAGGTTAGCCCGGAAAACCGCACCGACAAAAAGACCCTGCAAATCCCTTTTGCCACTGCGAGTCTCTGACAGGCTCATCTACACATTCTCACCGGCAGGTTGTTGCACAAGTGAACAACGGGGAGGGAGAATTCAAGGTGTCGGTGAAGCCCAAATCCATGTTATGTGATGGGATGTTCCACAAAATATCAGGTAACACGCACAGAAAGCTCATCATCAGGAAGTAATAATGTACTGTCACAGTTTGTTTTTTCCATTTTTGCTGATGCACTTTCCTGCATCTTCCCAATTTTCAACATGCATCTTCCTACAGTGATCAAGCGGAAGAATGTGGTACAGCTGCACGTGGATACCATGGGCAATTATAAGATTGGACCACCGTCAGCTCTGACGGCCTTGACCAAAGACCCACTGTATGTGGGTGGCATCCCTGGTGAGCATAAAACAAAGACAGAGTGAATATTATTGCATGTGAGAAAAACCAAAGGCAATCAAAGTACTTTGCAAGCAGTAATCTATTTAGACTTCTGAGACTTGGCCTAAGTCAGTTTCACTGGGCTGAAACCATGACGGACCAACATCTCTGCTACATCCACTGTTGGTCAACTCTCATGGTTACGACTTAAAGTGCACGAAGGGCCACCACATGACATGTGGTGGCAGACCAGGACCCAAAGCCATGACAACGTTTAGGGGAATAAACTGTATACTTAACGGAGAATCAACCCAAGCTAGACTTAACAGTTCATTTAACTGAATCTTGTTATGCACAAGCTGAAATCACACAAACCAAACAGCAAATTAAAAAAACACACGCAGTGAAACCAAACACAGGACAAGGCAGAACAGAGGAGGTGATGCTGGAAAACCCCAAAATAAGTAAGTTCACACATACACAATGTAGTATAGTACAGTACAGTACAGTACAGTACATTATAGTATAGAACTGTACAGTGAGGAACTATATAATATACTGTAGTGCAGTGCAGTACAGTGTGGAATGAAACAGTACAGTATAGTGTAGTGTAGTATTATGAATACATAGTGTGTTGTAGTATTGTACAGTACAGTGAAGTGTTGTATAGTTTAGTATTGTACAGTATAGCATGATATAGTATTGTTAAATATAGTGGACCATAGCATAATTCTGTACAGCACTGTATATTATAATGTGGTACAACGTGGTGTAGTCTGGTTCAGTATGGCAAAGTGCAGTACAGTACAGTGTAGTGTAGTTCAGCGTGGCATAGCGTAATACAATACAGTATGGTGTAGTATACCATGGTATTGCGTAGTGTGTTACAGCATATGGTAGTATAGTATGGTATAGTGTAGTACAGTACAATAAAAGCTACATGTTGGATGAGATGTTGACATGGATTATGAATGAATGAATGGATGAATACATAGATTTGCGAGTAAATTGCTCTTTATTCTGACCTTTGACCTCTGTGACATCCCGGTGCAGACGCGGCCCTGCATCGGACTCTGCCCGTCACCTCGTCCTTCATCGGCTGCATCCAGGACATGAGGATCAACGGTGAGCTGGTCTCCTTGGACAGGATGTCTGCGGTGTTCGGTCCAGTCAACCTCAGAGACTGTCCAGCAGGGTGACCAAAGCGTCTCGCCGCCACAGGGCCGGGACCACGTCCACCACCAGCCATGTGCAATCTGCTACCAGACACAGAATGTGTGTAATAATGTAGATACGTGTTCCAGTGAATGTATGGGGAGCAGCCTGCATATCTGTGTGTGTGTGTGTGTGTGTGTGTGTGTGCGTGTGCGTGCGCTTGTGCGTGTGTTTGTGTGTGCAAAAGCAGCAGCTACAGGATCATAATATATGTTGCTCAATTTTCACATTTCTGTATTTATTTTGAAAACAATTATGCTTCACAACAATAACTGCTGAGAGCATCTGCCTCTTTCACCATCACGCGGATTCTTCTGAGTTGATGCGGTGCAGCAGGAGTGACGCGACACTTTTTACAGAACACACAGCCACGGCTGTCTGAGAGGGTGCTTTAATCGTGGTTGGCATTATCATTAATTTGTATTATTATTGTTTCTTTGGTAAAAGTCCTGCATGGGAACGACTCGCTGTTTGCTCCTGAGGTGCTGATTTCAGTGACATTCCCAGCGGTCATCAAAATGATTCTTCCTCATCGTAACATCCCAGCGAGAGCAATTTTGTATGAGATCTTTTCGTTTCACCCACATTTTGCTCCAGAGCTCTTTTTCCCATCATGCATTCCTTCACATCTACAACAATTCTGATGGATTACGGCGGTCAGAGGAGGCAAAAAACAATCTATGGAGGGTGAATATGAGGGCCAACGCTGTCTAATATGACTTAGGCCTAAATGAAAATGATTTGGACCTGAGTGCCAACCTGTCGCGATAGGGACCATATTATGGGACAGACTGAACTTTGATTTCCCAGTTGGTGTTTACGTGTGTTTCTTTAAAAAGGTATGAAAAAAACAGAAAAGAAAACTTGCATGGCAATTGGACATATTTTGATGTGCATTCCTGTCTTGTGACCACTGATGTTACCCACTTGCAAACTCTTTTGTAATCTATTGATTAAGATTGATATTGTTTATATATGCTTGTTCGAGTCGAGAGGTATTTTGTTGAAAACGTTTACTGAATTAAAAGCAAAAAAGTTACTCTTTGATTGATGTGAACTGTTTCATAAATACAACTGGTGTTTTCACACTGGTTCCTCTTTCATGCCGGCAGATAAAGTCCAGGGTTCAGTCCGTGTCACAGGCATGAAAAATAAACGGAGAGAGTGAACGTTAGTGGTGCCGAGTCATCCTAAACTGGACCTTCCTTGGCTCCGATAAAGTCTCTTTCCATCACACCTCCAGAAAATGCGTCACCTGGAGTGTTGGTGTCCGTTTGACCCAGATTCCCTCCTTTAAATGGTCAATCATCTTAAGTTCTGATGACAGAGCGGCATCGTTTTCACACTCATCAACACTCTCGCCCGAATCGCAAAAGTCCATTGAGGGACACTTCAAATGCTAAGGGACACTGGGGCAAAGTCAGACATGGCCTAACAAACATCATTCTGCACAAAAAAAAACATCCAGGAAAAACTGGACAAAGAAATAAATAAAACTTTTATGTATCACTCCCATGAGACATCAAGGCAGTGACTCATGAGACCGTAACAATTCTCAGCTGCCAAAAACTTTCAGAACCATCAAGAAATTCAGCAACATGTCAACAACATTCCAAAATATCAGCCTGCAACTCTCAGAGGGCCTCTGAGAGCGCTGCCAGCCAGCGGGCTGCAATATTTCAAACCACTTAAGTAAATACATGGTTAACCCTTACTATTACCCTTACCCTTACCTCTACCCTTGGCATTACCCTTGTGTCGCCTTTGTCCTTAGAGTTATAGTTCAAATTGTGTTTTTCTTGACTTGTAAATTAAATCAGTTTGTTTTTGCACCATTTGTTGACACCACATGACAAGAAAATCCATAAAAAAAGAAAGCTTCTGAAAGTAACTGATAAACATGAAAGAGTCCCAGCTTCTGATGGGAGTGATTGCAACCTTCAGAGGAAACTTATTGCGACTCAACTTCCCCACTTCTATCCTCCTCCTTATCTGGGTTGGACGTGAAAGAACCAAAAAAGGTCTAAATGAAGAATTTATCAGTCCAACCCACTAGTCCGCGCCGTAGATGCGATTGAAATCTGCCAGACGACCCAAATCATCGTGGGTCCGCAGATGCGCGTCCTCGTCAGCGGCCGCTCAGCCTCCATGGAAAATATCCACTGTGTCCGCCCTTGCGGAGCCCGCGGTGTCAGGACGTGTTCCAGTCCTCTCCCGGTTTGACCCACACGCCCCCTGTCGGGTTGTCCATCACGTACACCAGCCCCCCGGTGTCACGGTGGCTCTGCGGCCAGCTGTGGGCCGCCGCTCTGTCCGCGTCCCGGGCGGCGGGGCGCCGGACTGGCAGGTGGCCGCTCACCCTTCTCTGGATGTGAACCATGGAGGCGGGCGGAGACTCGGTGATTCTGCGGCTCATGGATGCGTCCGGAGCGGCAAAGCGCTGGAAGATCACCCGGGCCTCGATGGAGGATTTAGAACCGTGCTGACCCATATGACTCCCTCGACGGGTGTGGTGTGTCTTCTTTCTCTGAGCGGGTCGCTGCAGCTTTTGTACCGCTTCCAAAAGAGCCTGACTCACTTTTAAGGCGTCCAGAGCCTTTAAAACGTGAGAAATAGTTCCGGTAAACCTGCGCAATGACGCACTTGGTAGTCAACAGAATGCCACGACGGTGGGATTAGGCTAGAGAGAGAGAGAGAGAAAGTGAGAGAGAGAGAGAGAGAGAGAGAGAGAGAGAGAGAGAGAGAGAGAGAGAGAGCTATTCTAGGACTCCCCACCTGGTCTGGACCGTCACTCAGCGTCCCGGCACCGCCGCATGTCCTGGGGGCGTGTGTGCGACAAGGGGTTCGGGTTTCAGCGCGGCGTGTGTGCGGCTATTCCTGCTCGGACGCGCGGCTTTGGATGCACCATGTTGTTTGGTGCGTGTCCGTTCTGATCACAGTGTTCAACCTTTTCCTAAAGTGTGACTCTGGACCTGCAATAACATCAATTCAGTTCAATTCCATTCCATTCAATTTTATTTGTATAGCGCCTAATCATATGGACCACCAGTTTAGAGGCCAGCAGGTGCAGGATGGATGGATGGGATGGATGGAGGGACGAATGGAGGAGGGCGTCTCCTCTTTTTTAAGTCTTTTAGTTTATGGTACATTTTCATGTCAAGATTGAAGTTTAGATAAGTTTGTAATGCAAATGCCCAGAGAAGCAAATTCGGTTTATCCTCCTTACTCCTCCACTGATGTTGACGAAGTTGTGCAGCTGTTCTATCTGGGATAGAAACGGAGCACATAGTACATTCCTCCACACAGGAATGAATACTTCAGAGTATTTCCACTTCTTCCAGCCACTGACTTCTCACATGACACTTTGGTGTTTGCAACAGCAGAACTTCATGAGATGGGGATTTACTTTATTGTACAGAAAGACATTTGACACTTTGCCAAACACATGGAGAAACTCAATAAATAAGGCATTAGGGTAAACAAATCAACATTTGTCGATTCTTTAAGCAGTTGAAAAAAAGTGGGGTTTTTTTGTTTGCTTTTTTTAAAGCAGGTCTATCACCGAGGGTTTGAGTAGCTACGGCATTGTTTGAACGTTGCTCTGACATCTCCGGTTGTGTTGCATCACGAGCGTGTCGCATTTCTAGACTACAGGCGGCGGCGGCGGCTGCACTGCACACGATGACTCGCATCTTCGTCAGTGCCTTGGCGCGACCCAGTGGCTCCTGTTGCACGCGCACCCCCAACATGGCCACACTTGCCCCGCTCCCGCCCTCCCCCTCAGTCGCAGCTGACCATCACTGTCTACCTATTCCAAGCATCTTCACACGCACAATTAAGCCAAAGCACATGCAGACAGCTGCCATAGAGGAGCTCCTTTAAGGCCCCCCTGCAGCTTGTTAGTCTTAAGTAATGCGTTACGTCACCGCCCTCCCACCGGACAAGCCAGATTCCTTTGCTTCTTCTGATTCTTCATGCGGAAGCTGCCAAAGGCCAAATTCTCTCTGCGACCTTTGAGAAGCACACCGGGGCCTTTGCCGCTCCGTGAAAACAAACACCATTTTTTGTTTTCCCAGGGCTGTCAGCATCGACACGTTAATGGCGACGTGATTAAAGTCAGACCTGAACTCCTTCACTTTTTTTTTTTACACCGTAAATAAAGCTTGTACTATTTTTGCCCCTTCTGCCCACCCT
>OMPJ01010271.1:0-33991 GCA_900312935.1 Carapus acus
TGCAGGCGTCCGCAACCACAAAATGGCAAGCGGTGGAAAGAGTTCCCATGTCTGGAATTACTTCCAGTTCCAGCTTAAACAGGGAACAAAGCGACAAGAGTAAAACGATAAACTTAACCCTAAGAATCGAAATCGAATGGAGAGGGTCCTTTCAATCCCCAGCCCTAATAGGTAGCACTATTGTGTTAATGCTTTATATCCAAATGTTTTATTGCTCAGAAATGTTGTGAGTTACAACACAATTGCCAAGAGAAAAGAAATATAATTAAAGATTACATGCACTTTAGTTTTAATACAGTACTGTCATATTTTTTACTTTTGTATTCCATATTCAGCACACATTATTGTGCTAATTCATGCTATTGACAGATGTCTTAGTGCTAAAAAATGCTATGATATACCTTGGCTCTTCATATGGGCATGAAAAAAAAATATTTTGAAATTAGATTATCAACATTATCAATTATTTGTGCATTTTGACTTATTACTGAATCGATATCGAAGTGTTAAAAACAATTTCGAATCGAATCGAAATCGAATTGAATTGTTACCCAAAGAATTGAAATCAAATCGAATCGTGAGGTCCTTAACAATTCCCAGCCCTACATAGAAATGTAATATCGGTATCGGATTTTTTGGCTTTAAAACCGATAAAATAAAAACCGATAAAGATAAAGTAATGCTTGCATTACACCGAAATAGTGCCAAAGCGCTCCTGAAGCGTTTACCGGCGCACATATCGGTATTGGCCGATATCGGTATCGGTGAATTGAGAGTTGGACAATATCGGCATATCGGATATCGGCAAAAAAGCCAATATCGGACATCCCTAATTGTCATGCATGAAGATGATATTGTCACGGAAAGCATGGTTCATCTCTTTGTACCATTGAAGAAAGCAATGAGTCAGAAACTCCACATACTTTACAAATGTTATTCTCACACCTTCAAGGACCCTAAATGGGCCGACCAGCTCTCTCCCCATGATTCCAGCCCAAAACATGACTCCGTCACCTCCTTGCTGATGTTGCTTCCATGTTTGGACATGGCAGCCTTCCACCAGACATCCACCACTCCATCCATCTGGACCATTCAGGGTTACACGGCACTCATCAGCAGGGCTGTTTTCCAGGATTGTGGGGGCTCCAAGCAAGATGGACATGGATCTCTAATCCCCCGAATCCCCAAAAAACTATGAATTATCTGCCCAACTTTCCAAGTCAAAGTCTACAGGAACCACATTGTAGACATACTGTTTAAGTTCAATCACACCTAATATCAATCTTAAAGACAGTTAACAGCGGGCCAGCATGGATAGGCTACCACTAGACATGAATGTTCTAGTCTGCTTTTATGATGCACTGCGCACCAAATCATTGTAGGGTTTACTACCCCCCATTTGATAGATGTCATCATGGCGGAATAGTAACCTTGACAGAGAAGCTGCCACTTTCATCAAGACCTATTACAACGCAATTGCAATGTCATGTCCCTGAATGTGATTCATAGTGATACTACTGGAACATATATGCATCTTTCTAAGGCTGTTAATGAACATTTAAGTGTGTTGCCATTTTCAGTTCATTCACAAAAAGTTGCACTAACTGTTTGTCACTTGTCACTTGTTTGTCACTTGCATCAACCGTCGGGCAGGTAGCTAACGTAAACATTACCGGTATATTTTGTTGCAAGCCTACCTGCTTTAACAACACCATTTGTAAAATGGTGTTTTGGTAAAACACCAATTTTGTCCAGAGTAATTTATCACTTATCGCTTTATTGGTTTTTTTACCCTTCTTCCTTTCTCTTTCTTCCTTTTCTGGCTGCCTTATGCAAAACTCCGCTTCCTGTTGATAGGCGAGGTTTTATAGTTTGCCGGCTGTAGGAATCATGAGCCTAGCCTGCTTTCTTCTGGCAACAACTAGTATGGGGCCCCCTTGAGGGGGATCCCGAAAACAGTGTCACTTTACCGCATTACAATACTGCATTTAAGACATTACAACCCGTGTGTGCTCACAATCAGCTACAAATCTCTACATAGTACGATGATCATGCTTAAGTTTGCGTGAACTATCTAAGGTTTTCATATCTTTCCCTGGGCATTCAACTATTTCACTTTTTTTGGGACTAGAGAGATCCTTCTTCTTTCCTATATTGCTTGAAAATGGTGGTCAACTAAACAATGTGAAACGTCCTTAAGTAGCTTTTTTTTTCACCTGGCAATGCAATTGGCACTTGTGTCTGAATTTGATTTCACTGACCCAAAGGGCCTTGAGACACAATACCATTCATGAGCTTCGCTGGAAAACAAAAAAAGAAGAAAAACCTTTATGACACTTAAACACAATTTACATACAAATTTTGAATACAGTGATTTAGTTTGTCGCGTTGGATCGAATGTACTCGAATCAGGTTTTCTGTGAGTTACTCCTAAAAATCACCAGATAGGCTTATTGTTGCTGAAGGTTGAACATTAACCTCGGGTCAAGAAACATTTTGACATAAAATTCAAACCTCCAGGTGCAGTCACTCTCAAGATATGGCTTTTTGTCTACATTTTCTGAACTGAATACCTTCATTGGCTCCATCCATATGAATTTTTGGAATGAAGTGACCAAAAAATTATCCTGTTGTGCATATTCCATTTATATTTTCATGTTCTATGCAAACGTTCATGGATTTCCAGCAATGTTGAAATAACACCCCTCCCTATTTATAGGTAAACCTTGTTATGCTGACTGCCACGGGATTTTGCATGATGCATTGAGCCTCGCTCCTTTCCTCTTCCTCTCTCCCCTCTAACTCCCTCTCTCACCTGTATACATCCATGTCTCATTCATACATGTTACTAAGTCAGCCTCTTCCTCAGAGTCGTTGTGTCTCATGGTTTTTAAACCCACAGATCGCAGCTGGAGTACGACGTGATGACTGATGCGCTTCTGGGATGATGGACCGCCAAAATGTCTGGACCCTGCTGCAGGTGGGCAGCCTGGTGTGCCTGCGGTTTCCTTCCACTAGAGGGGAGTTTTTCCTTGTCACCGTCACAAAGTGCTCGCTAATAGGGGAAATGTTGGGTATGTAAATGTTACTAAGTTTTGTCTTTCCCTGCTCTATCATGGAAAACGCCCCCAAGATAACTTCTTTTATGATTTAGCACTAGACAAATAATACTGAATAGAATTTGAAGAATCCAACCCTCGCCGAGCCATAGTCTCTCTCATGTTGCTATCTAGTGGTCATAGTTCACATTGCAGTGACACGATGGAAACGATATCCATACTCATTACGGTGCAGAAAGAGGCACTGTCTCACACTATCCTGCCATCTTATTAGCGTTGCGTTTATCAGTTGGCCAAAAGAGATACTTCCATGGCTCAGGATTGTTAGAGGTTGGCTCGGTTGTGAAGGTTCCGAATCAAAACCTTGATTCAGGCGTGAGGGCAAATCAGTAAACTATTTTGTGTTTCTCTCACCAGATGTCTATGCCAGGAGAAGAGAAGATCCCCTTGAAACTCCAGCTCTGTTAAGAAAATTATGATATGTCTTTCTGATCACGGTTCAGCTAACCTGCCTCACAGAGAGTGGCAACCTTGGCTTTTGGCTTTTCTGCTATTCAAGCATAGGCATATATTTCTTATTCTGAATATCCAACACATGTCAAATTTCAACAGCTTGCAGTAATTGCTTCTGCTATAACTGTGCATAAGCTATACATGCTTGTAGCTTATGCTCATGAATTCCTGATCAACCCCACACTTCAATTGCATCACAATTGACTGCAGTGCAATTCAGACTGAAGATGAGAGCAAATCATATCATTACAGAAGATGACGTACTAATGTACACATCTTTCACGGTTGCTTGGTTTACTCCAGAAAAAATAATTCATATCATTTTTATTAACTATCAGTCACTTTATCGTACAGCATGTTCAAGTGTGCAACACAGATAAAAGTGATTAAAATGCTGACAATTGTTCCAACTTTGCAATTGTCTCACAGGAAAACACACTTTAGACTCTCTATGCTGTATACTGTAGTATCTACTGCAATGTCTACAGCTAAAATCTTTGAATATTTATTTAAAATCCATTTCCTTCTTGTGATAAAATATGTATGATCTTTGAAAATAGCTAAATGAACTTTAGAAATACGTAGAAACAAAATCTAGGATGGGAAACTACATTATAGCTTGGTAACATCCTCAGAAGGACCTCAGTGTGATGAATATGAATTAGTAATTATCCAAACAATTACGATCTAAGCATCACCACTGAGGGTCAACGCAGTGTGTGTAATACATTTGGAAAAATCCAATATACTGACTTTGTTGTTGTGCTTTGACAGTTTCTGATTCATTAAAAATCTGGAGCATCAGTCCACATTTATGATTTGACCCTGCGATTTCAGTATGTGGAAACACCTTTGTGAGTGGAGAAGTGCCGCATCATGCTCGGACAAACAAACAAAAGCAGTGACATTAAAAGCTTTAGTCGTTGCAACGCCTAAAACATTGAACCTCCACATGTATAGGCTGAGCAGCTCAGGTGCAGCGGCTCACTGTGCCTCCCTAATCAGGTAAAAAACCTTTTTCTACTCCTGTTACCGTGGTGACAGCATCAAAGCAGGGTTCCGACCCGTACTCGGTAGGGTGCGAGGCTGGGATGCAGTCGTAATTTTTGCCTGTTGAGTTAATGCGCTTGCGGTTGTGCGCACCTGGTTGGTAGAGCTGCATGGCTGGACGATCCTGTCGAGAAAAAAAAGAGCAGAAAAAAGTTCTCGATGGTTGTTCACACACCCTTGCCACCAAAGCACACATTTCTCTGGATTCTCTTTTCCCGCACAAACACAGCTGCTGATAAAAGAAGGAATTTACTGTGTGGTTGTCCTTTAGTATAGATGTATTTCTAACCTTCCTTTTCTCTCCAAGATCCTGGAGAATGCTGTCGCTAATCAGTTGTGTCACTACCTACAGAGCAATGGTTTATTTGAGGAATTTCAGTCAGGTTTCAGGGTGAGCAGCACACAGCACAGAAAACAGCTCGGTGGGGGTCACAAATTCAGTTGCTTTGGACAAAGGTTTCGTTTCTGTGCTTGTTCTCCTGAATCTCAATGCCGCATATGACACCATCGACCATCAGATCCCTTTCCACAGGCTAGAAGAGGAACTGCTTTGAGGTGGTTTAGGTCTTATCTGTTGGATAGATTTCAATTAGTACATGCTAACAATGCGTCCTCTAAGCACACTAGGGTTAGACATGGAGTTCAACAGGGCTCTGTGCTCGAACCGATTCTGTTCACTCATATGTGCTGTCTCTAGGTCAGGGGTGCCCACACTTTTTTGGCTTGCGAGCAACATTCAAAATGGCCAAGTCAAAGAGATCTACTTCCTTTCATAGTAGTTTCTCGACCTTTCTCTCTCTTAGCTCGCTTTGTTGTGGGAAGTGGGTATCGTAGCGTTTATGGACAGATCAAAAATGGACAGATCAAAAATGCTGCTCCAGCATCTCTCCCTTCTTTCGTATTGCCACGATAGATTGACAGATACGGCAAACACACTTTGAAAATGACAACAAGAAAAAAGTCCTCCTCCCAATCCATATGACAGTGCCTTGTTTTTGGCTCCTTACTTTGTCGCGTTCCCCCAACTTTATACCCTCTCTTAAGGTAAAGGGAATAAATGAGTGGTGAAGATTGGAGGCTTACTTTGCCAGCTTGTTAGTTTTGCTTCATCTCCATTTTCAGTGCTGTAAATTGAGCATGCATTGTAACCTAAGTGACGTCCACACTACCTACACTACCTTTTTGATACACTGGTAGATCGCTATTGACATTATGACCGCCCCTGCTGTTGTGCGCCCAGTTGTTCAGGAGGAACAACAATAACCTCAGTTTTTTCTAAGTTTAGTGGCAGAAAATTATGTTTAATCCACATTTTGGGGTTCCTGCGGCAAGCCTGTAGATTAGCTAGATGGTTGTTGTCATTAGGTTTCACTGATAAATACAGTTGTGTATCATCAACAGAACAGTGATATTTGATAAAGTGTTTACAACATAGAGCAGGGCAACCCATTACGTTGATCACGGTCTACCAGTCGATCACAAAGGTAGTGTGGGTAGATCGCGGGCAAAGGACTTTGAGACAACCTCAGTTATGATTCGGAGCCATACAAATAGAATTGCCTTGACTTGAATGTTTAAATGTTGCAAGGCTTTTGTCATGATTTGGCGCTACACAAATAAAATTGAATTGAATTGAATTGAATTGAATTGAATTGAATTGAACTGAACTGAACTGGATAGTTGTCAGTGGCATGAAAGGTGTCTGACTTAAACAACAAATTACATAAACGTATCAACACCCCAAGGAGAATGAAATTAGCAGGAGAATTTACATTCCCTGGTGTGTCATCCACTGGCATGTCCTTAATTAGATCAGGAATTTGTCATTTGTGCTGTTATCTACAGCAATCATGCAGCAACAAATGCCAATTCTACCTTGCAGATACAATTTAAGATGATATTTCTACAAATTACTCAACTTTGAAGTGATAGTTTGACAGAATCAGGCATGTTAATCTTAAAACAGCACTAATACAGATCTCGTGCAGGTACAATAAACCCTCCCTTACATGGAACATTTCATGATGATTAAATATTTGATTTGTTTCTAATTTGATGGGTTATAACTGTCTGACAGAAGAAGAACACAGTTTGTGAAACATACACGTGCAGGATGGATATGGGTGCTCTTATCTTATCTTGTTTTTAGTCTAAAGGAACACCTCCACAGTATCCAAAAAGGCTAGCATCTTTCCCTGAAACAGCAACAGGGAATGAAGGGGTCTTTATTCCATTACTTAAAATATAAGAGATGTTGCAGTGCTGAAAAACATCAGCAACAAAGCTGAGGAGTGGGGCTCTCTATGTCCTTTCATTTGTTTTCTCTGTGGTGACAGAAAAGCTTTATTGGATCAGATTTGTTTGTCACCTCATTATTACGAATACTGAATTACTCCCCTAGATGGAAATTGCACAGCTGCCCCCATATAAGAGAACAAAAGATAAAGAGGAGGTAAAAAGAAATCTAAAAGAACAGCAATGAGAGTCACGGTGATTATTAATCTCGGTGACTCCACATCAATTCATCAAAGACGGGGAAAATAGATAAAGAAAAATAAGCCAGGCAAGTTCCAAACCACAGCCAAGTCATGCTCACCTTCTGGCTCACCTTGTTTCGTAGGCGCTCCTTCCTGTTCCCCAGCTCATCCCTGTCCTCCTTGCACACTTTGTCCCCGCCGTCTGGACAGTATGAATAGCCATGGTGGTGGCCCTCCTTCTTGACTCGATCCTGGCAGTAACCTTTGCCCCATTTGGTCTCATCTTTGCGCCGCATGAACTTGTCAAACTCGTAATGGTGGCGATGACGCCTCCTGTCCTCCTCTTTCCAGCGGTGGTCTTTCTCTTTTAACCTACGGCTGTGCTGCTCCCGCTGCTCCTTGTCACTCTCTGGCTGACATCTACAGGACACATGAGATTTTGCAGACAAAAGAAGAAGGCATTACCACGGGATGAGTGATTACAATAATAATCTGAAGAATAATCTGGTCTAAATTGAAGCGTTTATTAATATCTGAGGAACGGATGACTTGCATATGGATGTTTTACATCAACATAAATTATTACTTCTTCTGCATTAATCAACTGACTAGAAAACGAGGGTTACTTACTTTTCTTTGCACTCTGTCACCTTCAGTTGTCCGCCAGGCTTTTCCCATTTGCACCTGTCCTGCGACTCTCCAACGTCACCTTTGTCCCTCACGCGGTCTGAGTCCACATCGTCGTCCCTTTCGCTCTTCTTCAGCAGCTGGCATTAGCGGCAATGACACAAAGATGGAGGCTCCATAGCAGCTATGTGTTGCTGTCATACAGGTCAAATCTGGGCCTACCTTTATTTTTATGTCTTTCTCTGATAGTTTCTTCTGCTTCTCTGCCTCTTTTCGTTTTCGTCTCTCCTCCTCCCGCCTCTTTCTCTTCTCCTCTTCCCTCTGCCGTTTCTTTTCCAGCTCCCTTCTTCTTCTCTCTTCTCTCTTCTCCTCTCGTATTCTCTATGAGACGAGAACGGGGGCATTAACAAACATTCACAACTTACAGAAATTCCTAATTTGGAGTGTTTTTGGCTACCCCTTGCCTGTTTCTCAATCTTCTTATTTTTGATGTATTCCAACAGCGGTGTGGTCCGTTTGGCTGGCAGCAATCAACAAAAGAAATGAGGCAAAACAAATGTAATACTATGTTGCAGTTTGATACTTTTCAACCACCCATCTTGCACTCGTACCTATGAGCTCCCTTGTTTTAGCTTCAATCTCTCCAAGCAGAATCTCTGGATTGGCAATGGACTTCTCCTCATCACAGGAGCAGTTCTCCAGAAAACGCTTGTATTCTGGGTCTGTATCTCATAGCAGACAAAGAAATTTGATAATTGCAGAGGAGAAAAAAAATCATTGATGTGTTTCGTTCTCTATTGAACTGTTTCCAACTACCATCTTCAATGCTTCCAGCTTTGGCATCTTTCTTTTTGAGTTTCTTCTTCGAGATTTTTTGGAAGGGAGCAAACTCTACCACTGCTGGGTATTCTTGCCCTGAATAGGTAGTGGAAGAAAAGGCAGTTCATGGGCCAACAGACATTCAACAATGGCATGAAAAGCATTCACAACGATATGCCTTCCCATGTAAATCACAAAGCAGCCACGAAACTTATGTGGCATTTGATATTACAAAATGACCTCAAAGTTTGTTGGACATTGCTCATTCCTGTGAGATTTCAACTACAAAAGGATCTAACATAAACACACTCATCTTCTTATGTTGACTTCAGCAACTTTTTACAAATACAATAAAAAATCACTCGTACCTTTGCTGTCAATAAAGACATAACCATCAAATCTGTCCCTGAACAGCAGGATGTCCTCTGGATTTTTGAAGTTGATATAGGCTCTGGAAAACAGGTGGGGATAGAGACTGTGGAGACAGTACATAAATAGGTATGAGCCAGGCAATAATTGCAGAATAGATGAGACAAGAGAAGTAAGAAGTGTTTTTACAGTAAGCACTAGACAGGAATTATTCAGAAGTAATGCATCACCTTTGATCTGCACAGAAGAACTCAAAGTAGTCGTATGATGGTAGTGGGCTCAGCTGCTCTTCCAGTTGATCCTTGGACAGGCTGGGAGGAAGTCGACGAATCACCACCTGGAAAGTAATAGATATAGTGTCCCATTGTCAAGTTCAGTGAAATAAAGTACCTATTTTCAACACCACTGATATCACATACCAACATATGCCTCAAATGCAACATTTTGCTCCTGCAAGTCACTCGCAGTAACATCTTCAGTCACCGGCTGAGCATGTCCAAAAAATAAGTACCAAAGAGCACTGGGTATCCATTTTTGTTAATTAATCAGACTTGCACAGACGAAGATCAGAAAATGAAAGTAATTCATCAAATGAATGAACAAAAGGGAGTAATTTATGATCTGACATGTCAATGTCATTCACAAGACATGTTGCAATATCATAACCAAGACTTGTGAGCTTTGTTCGAGAGAGCAATAAATACAAATAAATGCAATAACGGTAAATATTTTGACAAATATTGGGATGAAGATTAATCTATTTCATGAAATTGCAGGACAAGGGCGCTTCTCTCATTTGAGGGGCGACTGAAGTCTCCATCTTCACTACCCCTCGGCAAAAAAAGTTCATTTAGAATAAAAGTTGTGATGATTTGTTCAAGAGGCTGGTGATCAGTACAAATGTGTACGATCAATGTGAAAATGTCCAAGAGTAGATTACATAATTAATATATGATTTGTGCTTTCACAGGTTCCTGATTTCTTCAAAAATGTTGCAAAGTTGATGGTTGGTGACAACACCATACGATCCGAGGATGTTACAGCTCATTGTTTCCTTAAAAAAATATCAGTATTTCACAAGTACAAAGAGGTGTAATTTTGAAAAAAAAGTCTCAAATATTCTCAATACGTAGAGGAAAACCATGTCAAAGAACAATATTCAAAAGTTCAGAGTCTTAGAATCACACCATGTCGTGATGCTGGGACTCTAGCCTCTGACCTCAGAGTGATGGTGGGTCTCAAAAGTTCAGAGTCCAGGTGCCCTGTGTGAGTTTGTATGGTTCGTAACACTGGTCTTATCCCCAAGAGGCCGATAACTGAGTTGATGTACATGCTGCCTTGATGAGTTACCCACTAGATTTCTAAATTCTGTGCTGGGCATATTGTTTCCACAACTCGCTGATTTCAAGTTGACTAATGATATTTGAGTCTCAGTCTCAGTCTTAGTTCTGCTGGACCTGAGCACTGCCTTTGACAGAGTAGACCATGTGATCCAAAAAAGAAAATGGGTGGGAATCTCTGAGATGGCTCTGAACCTGTTCAAGTCCTATCTCGCGGACAGAATGTACTTTGTTGAAATTGGTAACTGTGTTTCAAACAAAATGGTGGTCACATGTGGGTTCTCACAAGGATCGATCTTGGGACTCCTCTTATTCACGCTATACGTACTTCCATTGGGTCAGCTAATACGCAGCAATTATGAGACCTACCACAACTATACTGATGATATTCAGATCTACATGTCACTGATGGCGGGTGAGCACAGATCTGTAGATTCACTCTGTCAGTGTATCAAACAGATAAGTGCATGGATGCAAAAGAACTCTCTCTAGCTAACCTCTAACATTTTTTTCTGATGAAATCATTGATTGATTATTTATTTGTTCGTGCTTTAATGATTTTATTCCTGGCTTTTAAAATCTGACACTCAAATTTGCTTCTACTTTCACCAAGGCACAATGAGTTGCCCTGTGTGTGAATTGTGCTGTACAAATAAACTTGCCTTGCCTTGTCCTGTATACTATCATTATTCTTATTCCATTCAATTTCATGCGCTTTACAAAATGGGATAGGTAATGCTCCTCAGCATGTAAACACTCAAGGTCCATGGGATGGACACACGTAACGTATCCCTCATTAGCGACAGTGGTATGGAAAAACTTCCATAAAGGGGGGGAAACCTCGGGCAGGCCAGGCTGCCGTTGGGCGACCGACTGCCTTGACCGGTTGAGTTGCAAGAGGGAAGGAGAGAGAGACAGAGACAGGTGTAGGAATGCACAGGTGTAGGGATGCACAGCAGCAGGAGCAGGACCCAGATGTTTGGAGATCCATCATCTCTGGTGGTGATCTATCTGCTAGGTGCTGGTTAACAAAGCACAAGACAAAAGTCTGAGGAAGAAGCCCAATTAGTAACATGCATTTATAAAGGATGGCTGGAAGTGTGTAGGAAAGGGAGAGGAGATCGAGGAAGAGGAGAAGGAGAGGAAAGCTCAGTGCGTCATCTAATTCTGGCTGCATAGTTTTGTCTAACTATTAGCTCTAGCAAAAAGGAGGGTTTTTTAGCCAACTCTTGAAAGAAGATGGCTCCACAGGACAGGAGACTGATGGCAAAAGGCCATGTCCGCTATTCTTCTCTTACTGATTTTAGGAATCCCTGCAGTTTTGGATCGCAGAGCTCTGGTTGGTTGATAAGGCACAATCAGCTCTTTAAGGTATGATGGTGCCTGATTATTGAGCGCCTTGTAGGTAAGGAGAAGGATTTTAAACTCTATTCTCGATTTTATGGGCAGCCAGTGCAGAGAAGCTAACATCGGGGAGATGTGGTCTCTTTTTTTAGTTCCTGTCAGTATACGTGCTGCAGCATTCTGAACCAGCTGGAGAGGCTTCAGTGGCTTGTTGCTACAGCCTGCTAATAAAGAATTACTGTACTTCAGCCTGAAGGTAACAAAAGCATGAATTAGCTTTTGAGCATCTTTTAATGACAGCATGTGCCTCACCTTTGCGATGTTGTGTGAGTGAAAGAAGGTGGTTCTTGACATTTGTTTAATGTGGGCAGTCAGTGACAGGTCTTGAATGAATATTACTCCGAAATTTTTTATGGTGGTGCTGGAGGCCAAGGCAAAGCCATCCAAAGTAGCAACATCATTACATATTGAGTTTCTTAGGTGGTCTGGACCTACCACAATAACCTCAGTTTTATCTGTGTTGAGATACAGAAAGTTATGGAACATGCATGTTTTTATATCTCCAAGACAAGCCTGTAGTTTAGCTAGATGGTTGATATCCTCAGGTTTCGCTGATAGGTACAGTTGTGTATCGTCAGCATGGCCATGGAAGTTGGTAGAGTCTTTTCTTATGATGCCTCATAGTTGAAGCATATATGGGGTGAACAGAATCGTTCCAAATACAAAGCCCTGTGGGATTCCATGTCTAACCCAAGTGTGCTCAGAAGACACGTTGTTAACATGTACAAACTGAAGTTCATCTGATAGATATGACTAAAACCAGCATAAGGTGGTTCCTTTGATACCAATCAGATCTTCTAACCTCTGAGGAGCTGCTCTCCAGGTAGTCGCTTAACTGTTTAGCGACAACTTTCTCCAGGATCTTGGAGAGCAGAGGAAGGTTAGAAATAGGTCTGTAGTTAGGTATGAGCCCTGAATCAAGGGTGGGTCTTTTAAAAAAAGGTTTGATTACAGATACTTTGAAGGATTGTGGTGCGTTGCCAGCAAATAGAGGTATATTAATCATACTAAGTACAGATGTTCCTATTAAAGGGAGGACTTCTTTGAACAGGCTAGTTGGAACAGAGTCTAACATTAAGCTGAGGAGATCTTGGTCCCCTCCCTAAGCTGCCACCTTACCATGGTGGAGGGGTTTCAGTGCCCGAATGATCCTGAGAGCTAAGTCGTCAGAAGCCCCTCTAGGGGCCCCCGATAGGCTACCCCAAGGCAAAAAGGTCTCAGGTGACGGGTTAGACTAAGTGCAGCTCCAGACCCCCTATGAAGAAAAACAAGCAAAGGAAGTGCACGTCGCCTGGATTGGCGTCACCGGGGCCCAGCGAGTGCCTGGTGGCAGAGTCTCAACCCATGGGGCTAGGCCAGGGACAGCCCCAAAAGGCGATGTGGGCCTGCCCTCCCGTAGGCTCACCACCCGCATTGTGGTCTGGGCGGCGGTCAACGGAGGGAGCCTCAGCTACTTAATCCCCGGACAAATCAAGCTGGCTTTCGGAAAATGGAATGTCACTTTGCTGGGGTAGAAGGAACCCGAGCTGGTGCAGGAGGTGGAGCGTTTCTTCTACAGACAACACAACAACATGCCAGACATTTACATATAAACTATACATTTAACATAGACAGGGTTTGGAGATGAGAGGAGTTCAGTGACCTGATGGATACGGGAAAGAAGCTGTTTTTGAAACAGGTTGTTTTTGTTGATATGGACCTAAAACGCCTGCCAGAGGACAGCAGTTGAAACAGGTGGAAGGCTGAGTGTGATGGATCGGGGGGTGTTAACTATGAGATATGCTATTTTAATAATGCGGTGGAGTTTGTTGCGTGACTGAATGTCCAGACTTCCGTACCAAACTGTGAGGGATGATTTGAGTAAAATTTCGATGATGGCTGTGTAGAACTGGGTGAGGAGATGGCATTTCAATTTATATTTCTTGAGTTGCCTATTGGGAAGGAATAGTCTTTGTTGGCCTTTTTTACTACATGGTTTGTGTTATTGACCCATTTCAGCAAGTTACTGATGTGTGTGCCCAGGAACTTAAATTAGGAAGGGTGTGGGAGGAGGGCAGTGTCTGAAGTCTGTGATAAATTCCCTAGTTTTGGAAGTGTTGAGTTGTTAGTTATTGTCCTTACACCAAGTTACAGCTTGGGCAACCTGTTCCCTGTGGTGAGTTTCATTATTGTTGGGGTGAGTCCAATGATCGGCATACTTATAGATAGGTTGGTGTATATAGGTTGGTGTAGATGGAGAAGGGGAGAGGACACAGCCCTCGTGGACACCAGTGCTAAGGGTCAGAGGGCTGGACGTGAGCCTTCTTATCCTGACCCTCTGATGCCTCTGCCACAGGAAACTCCTGATGAGGTGACAGAGGGAGGGGTGAATATTCCTGTCCTGCATTTTGTTGAAGAGCTTGACCGGGTCTATGCTATTGAAGGGAGAACTAAAATCCATGAGGAGGGTGTGGGTGTAGGTGTTGGGTCAGTCCAGATGCTGAAGTGAGCTGTGAAGAGTCAGGTTAACTGCATACTCCACAGATCTGTTGGAGCGGTATGCAAATTGGTTAATGTCCAGTAGGAGGGAGGTGAGATCTTTCAAGTGGAAGAGAATAATGCGTTCAAATGTTTTCATAATGATGGATGTGAGGATGGTGAGGCAGGGGTCATTGAAACAGGAGAACTGTTAGATTTGGCACAGGGATGATGATTGAATCCTTGGCACAGACTCGAACAGTTAGTGAATGGTGGGGCAAGCTGATCGGCGCAGTGAAACAATGTGGCTGGGCTCACTCCATCTGACCCCACAGTTTTCCTTCTCTTAACTTTCCTAAAGGCCCTCCTGACCTCCTCCTCTGCGAAAGCAAAGGGGAGGCAGGGGGAAGTAGTGGGTGGTGGGGATGGGGATGCAGGGCACTGTTCAAAATGGGTGTAGAATTTATTTAGCTTGTATGGGAGCTGGGGGTCAGAAGTGGATAGGGTGGAGGGGTTTATTGTTTATGTTAGTCATGTTTTTGAATTTAATCCATACTGTTATTATTGTGATCATTAGTGGTAGCAGTGGTACCTGAGGTAGTAGTAATATCATCAATAATAATAATAATAATAATAATAATAATAATAATAATAATAATAATAATAATAATAAAAATAATAACATCATTGTGTGCAAGCCATATAAGCTGTTAATCGATCAGGTAGTCTTTGGAATCACCAATGTCCTCTTGGTTGAAATGAGTTGGGTGACCTCTGAGATACTTGTAATATTGAGGAATACATAGTTGTGTGTGATCAGATTTGTCATTAGGAGGCGCTACATAGGCGCTATGTTTGCAACAGTGCTAAACTTCAAGATCAGGATATGGTGAACTACCGCGCGTTCTACAGAAACCACGCAGATGACGTAAGACGCTAATGCGCCATTAATAGTGAAACACAAATATTCAAACAGCACAGCTGCCTGAGTGGTACTGCAACCATTGCGGTAAAGGTCGAAATGCGGGCTGTAAGATTCAGGCAGGTAGAGTGTTGACAACCTGGGTGAGCGATCGTACCGTGACCGCGATCTCGTCGCCGCGAGTCACAATATCCTCCTCACTGTAACACCAACTAATGATATTTTGATGAAATAAGAAATCGGGGTGAAAAAAAAGACGTTTTTATTGTCGGAATCTTTGGACTCTTCGTACCCTTGTCGCTGTCCGCGGTGCTGAAACCTTCCCACGTCTCTCAATGCTGGCATCTGAGTAAACACTGCGACAGATCGCGGCCATTGCTTGTACATACCTTCGTGAAAACCTCTTTCTTCTCCTCCTTCTGCTTCGAGTTTCCGGATAGGCTGTCATGCTCTCTCGGAATGTCTCTAAATTGGATCTCCACGACGCTTTTCTCCCTGTTCGCGATCATCTGCTCCTTCTCAGCCCTCATTTCGCTCCATGTCCTTCTCGCCCGCGTGCGAGACTTCAGTCGTGTAATATCGCGAGTGCAGTGTACGTGTGCGTGTTTGTAGAAGCGGGGGGCCGCTGGACAGCACGATACATGTAATTAGAGGATGAATCAGGACACGCGCAGCCTTTAAGCTGAATTTGCACAGTGGATGAAAAAACAACACAGCACACATGGGAGAGACGTACTGTCTTGTCAGCAATACAAGCAACAGGTCTCAAACGAACATACAATCTATTCAAGTTGCTACCAATCTGAGATATAATGCAACACATTACACAGAAAAAATTCAAACTGTGTCTCAAGGACTAAACAATCCATGCTGTGGTGGACTCAGAACACTTATCGCTTACTATTGAATCTACGATACGCCCGTGGGGCTCTTCTGGGATCCATAATAGAAAACAATTCACAGTTTAAGTGTTTCCTCTCAGCATGTGATCCAGTTATTCCAGAACGTCCCCCATAGGTCCACATAAACTGAAAAACAAAACAAAAAAACAAAAAAAAAACCCCATTAGCATTTCTAATGTGCTTGTATGTAGAGTCGTGGGCTGATTTCATCCTAAATTTATCCTGTCCCAGTGATCATTAAACATAAGCTTTAATCAAGGATGAGACAAGCCAGCTTGAACAAATCCTCAGCTGGCTGAGTCACTTCTTCAGTTTCAGTGACAGTGAAAGTTCTCGGGTTGGCTGCGTGGATCCTCAACCAGGCCTCGCCACTCCATGCAGGTGGAGCACGCGCCCAATGGCTCCAAAGGTGAGAGCCAGCTCGCCGAGGGGACATGGGTGTCTCTGCCGTGGAGTGGGGGACAGGGTGGAGGCACACATTCAGAGAGGTATATCAGTAGGTTTTCAAAACATATTCAAGTTTTCGAGTGACCGTCATGCCTTTGGAGGCCCTTGCTATTATCAAGTATGAACATTTTGCCAAACACAAGACACTAATAAACATGATCGACTGATTTGTGATGCTTTTACAAAAACAGGTGACATGGCGAGAACTCAGTCAAGGAAATCTTGCTTAGTGGCGTTAGTCAGCAGACATCGTCGAGGTGCAGGTCTCTCTGGTGTGCACACGAAGCTCTTCAAGCTGGGGACTAATGTGTAGCAGGTGTCCATGTCCTTGAACACTCAGTTTTGGTAGTAAGTATCGGCCGTGTTGGACAGAGTGCAGCCCATTTCGTCCAGATTTGGCACGGTAGTGGGAAGCAAGCGGAAAAGGCAGGCAAGCATGGCGTCCCCAGAAAAATGGTCCAAGTGGACAAAACACCCTCCTGTGTTTGTCAGGGGGGAGATACAGACTACCTCCTTTCCTGATTCCTACAAGTCACATGTCTGTCATTCTCTCAGTGGAAGATATGCTCTTATTGTAGAGGCTAACAACCAACAGTTCAATTCCTACGACATTACTCTGATGAATAAAGACAAGGTGATTCTGCTTGAAAATGTCCAAACCAAGGCCCAAACCCCTCCTACATGATTTCTGATGACAAAGCCTGCAGTGCACAATTGACATCCTTCTACTCATTCTAACAGTAATAGCATGCCGCAATGTGTCCCCTCCATCCCCCATCAAATTTACATAGTGAATGTGTGCTTAGTTCTTGATAGATTTATGCAATTATTTGACCAAAATTCCTAGATGAAAAGACAAAACACCCTTAAACAGTATTTGCTGCCACCATCAATGATTTCCTCTTCAAACTGCACACTTACGCTTCAATTTGCTTTGTCAAGCTTTCATTACACTCTCGTTACTATAACATCAGCCCTTCTTTGTCCTTGCATCCTGATACTGGCCATTATTTTGCTGTCATATTCATATGCATGATTGGCAGCATGTTGGTGGGTGAGGTGGTATGTATGGAATAGACACAGCTGATAAATTTGAGGGAAATGTTGCCTTTTTGATCAATCTGATTCTGCCTTGTCCACTTCTCTCACATTTGCTTGGATTTGCCACTCACTCGGTCTCACAGACCGACCATGACACTACCTCCATCAGTCTGAAAGCTCTTTTTAATCATCCTCACGTCTGCTCTCATTTTGCTTCACAAGAGTATTCGTCCATTGGTCAGTTGCACTTACCCTGACCACGACGAATTTCTCATGTCTCCCGCACACCTATGTGATGTTTGTATTAATAGTTGGTCTGTATAGAAGCTTTTAAAAACACTAAAAAAGGAAGGAAAATCTCCTGAAATCAACTTGGCCAACCATCCAACAAAATGTTTATGCACTAAATGCATATGTCACAACATTGAGCTGCAAAGGTAAAACAACTTAAAAAGTAATGGGGCCCCAAGATAAAGTCAGCGAGTGATATTCCATTTTGTAGTCTAAACAGGAATTGTGGTACGTATTTATATTGACATTACAAAGAAATACTCAAGCAAAATCATGACAGCACCGTTGTGCAAGACAAAGTGACACAGTCCAGGGATGACATCTTCCCGACATCTTCGGAAGGCCTTAGTGACACATATTTATGAGAGATGATCTACCAGCCACAATTAACATGCTAAAAACATCTGCAGTTGTTCATACCGTATGTTATCTTAATTAATAAACTGAAGTTGAGGCTGTGAATTTGAGTAAGAATGAATGTGGATGACAGAAAATATTGAAGTATTCAACTAAATACCCAAGTCGAAAAATAAAGGAATACACACATCACTGGTTAGTCACCCCGGGAGTGATTAATGTGACATTATGCCTCAGGTGCTCATTGTGTTGTGTTTTCAGATACTCATGACAAGCTCATTGGAGATGAAAGCCCAGTGTTCGCTCAGAATTAAAACAGCCACATGAATCGATTGTGCTTATTCTGTTTCAAACTGGAAGTCACTGAATTCTAACAACTCTGTGTGTTTGTGTGTGTGTGTCAGAACAGTGCACCTCTGTGTGGCCACAAGAGTCATGGGCTTCTCGTCTGACGGGACAATTTTGAGTGATCGGCCTAAAAACGGTGGACATGGCAGCATTCAGTAGCGGCAGACATCAGACTTGCTGGTAAAAGAACTTGAGTTCTCCAGAGTAAAAACCGCAAATACAAAACATTAGTTCACGACAATGCAGATAAATCATGTATTTGGATTGAGTGACTAACTCACAAAAAGTTGAAGTTTGCTAATGTCACGAGTCTGCATTTATGAATAAAAAGGTTTAAATCATTCACTCAGTTTTACTCTTTAGTTCATGTGATGAGAAAAACAAATGGTACATACTTTCATTTACAGAAATATAATTTGATGCAAGAGGCTAAATCCACAGGTAACCTTTTGAGAGTGACTGGTATCAAAATTGAGATAAGAGGCTTGGAAATGTGTATGCAGGACAGCCTGTTGATTGGACAGTTCCCTCTCGGACATTATGTGCTGGTGTCTGACATGGAGGTTTCAAGCATCATGTCACTTTCATACATTTCACACTCCAGGGCCAGAGACAGCTGAAGAGGTGTTTCTAGCAGCTGATTGGACAATGGTATCTCAAGATTGGTGACGCTGCTCTCCTCCAATCTCGGCCTTTCCAAGGTGTCAGTGGGCTCTTCCGACGAGTTCAGCATTTTCATCAAGGCGGGAGTGTTCAAGCCTCCTCTAACCTTGTCATTTATGTCTGTGCCTTGATGGAGACAAAGTGCATCTCACACAGTGAAATCATACATATTTTTAATGATTTCCCAAAAATTATAGAAAATTAAGATTGACGTACCTATATATGCATCTGTGTCACCTATGTACATCTCAATACAGTTGCCCAACATTGTCACAGAAAATGCGTCATCCCTTTTTAGTCCCAATGCCTGCAAAAAAAAAGTGAACAGGCTTTAAACATTTTGACAAAAAATAAAATAAGAGAGTGAATTAATGAAACGCCTTTGTGGAATGAAATTCAATCCTGTAACACTGATGGTTTATCTACCCCAACAAACATAGAAGAATATTCTATGAAACCCTGAGTAATTCTTATATAGATGGCTTGGATAATACAGCCATGAGGGTTTAGGGTGAAAGTTTCAAAGTACTTCTTGACCAAGGGAACAATGTCCTAACACTACTCTCCAAAGAATTTTCATTTCAGTTCACATAATGTCTTTATGAGTTTATATGGAAACCTAATCTCCTCTAGCTATAGAGAAATTCTCCACTGTCTCGTCACTAATTATTGTTGCTTAACAGAACAAAGTATATGCTGGGCATTTACCGTGTGGAAGTAGTCGATGGCACTCTCAAAATCACCCATGAGACTGTGCACGTATCCTATGGCAGCATATGTGGAAGCATGCTGTGGGATCAACACCAGAGCTTGGCGGTGATAGTCAAGGGCTTCGTCATACTTTCTACAGAAACCACCCAAAAGTGAAAAATAATGTATTTGGCAGCACATTTAGAATCAGAGTAAAAACACAGAAGGAAAATAATTCCTGACTGGTGGTAGATGTTGAGGTAAGTGTCACGCAATAACATTTCGAACGCAGATAAATTAATCGATACCAATAAACCATGATCCTCATGGACAGTTCCGCCAACATTGGCAGTACATTTATTAGCTTTGAAAAAGCTATTACAAACTATTGTTTGTGTAGATGAAATGCTGATGTCCTTTTACGGTGAGATTAACCAAACCCTTATAAACCACCACTCATGTTGCCCATGTCCTGCCCCTCTTATATCTGTGGTGCGGCTCTATGCATAATTCATTGAAGGATCTTTGTTTGAATTGTGAATGAGAACCACACTTATCGAGACAGCCTTGGGGAGACAAAGTGAATACCTCTCTGAGAAAAGAACAGGTTTGAGACAAAAGGTACAGCGGGGAATGAACCAATTAGAGACTATTGCGTGCAATCCTCTGCACTCATCTTCCCATGGATAATTTTGCTTGCCACCCGAAGTATATGGAAACTAAATGGATCTCATCTGACTTCATAACATTGGGAACAATGTCGAAACTATCATGCAACTGAAAATGTGATAAAGGCCACTACTGAGGAAAAATAGGTTAACTCTTACTTGAGTTTTCGACAAACGTGGCCCAGGTTGTTTAATAAGGGCTCCCACTTGTCCACTGTGACCTAAAGAAGGTTGAGGGGAAAAAAAAACATCCAGGAGAAAACAAATCAATCTTACCTTCATGGAAGAGATGCTAATATATCTAGGCATCTCATAATGATCACATGTGTAGCTACCTCATTGCCTATGGCTTTGATCTTCTCCATTGCATCCAGAAACAGCTTCTCGGCCGTCTTCCAGCTGAAACATTTACCGAGTGAAATCTATCTTGGGGTATGCGAATAGATTTGGAACAACAGTAATTCATCCATTTGCTTATCTTCCACCATTAATCCTGTACAGTCCATCCCAACATCCACTCTGCTTAACCCATCACTGTTTCTGTGCCTCCCTTAATGACTGGGAGTTTCTTTTTCTTCTTCTTTTTTTTTCAGAAACTTAAATATTGAGCAGTCACAATAAACACGTGTCAATTTCGATGGTGATGAACAAATTCCGTTTAACATTCCTGTTTTGCAGAACTGTGCATGCTTGCAGGACTTACTCTCCGTTCTGAAAAGCAACCACGGCCACCTCATGTATGACAAAAGGGTCCTCGGGAGCGATGCTAAGAGCTTGGCTGAAGAAACGTTCTGCTAACTTGGAATTATTGGTCAAACCGTACTCCAGGCCAATGTACAGCATGGGTAGGTGACAACTGTATAAAGTGAGAGATTAAATCATCATAGTAAGACATTTCTGAATTCAGAGTGATATGAACAAAGCAACGTTTTTAGACAGAATTCACAGTGCATTGTTTGACATGAAGGCCAAATTATGTAGTTTGGTCCGACAAGGTGGACTTTGACAAAAATACTAATCTTAAGGAAATACATGGTTGAAATGGGGAAAAATATGACCTACCCTTTCATCAACTGGGCAGCAGTAAAGTAGGCAGCCATGGCTTGGTCGTGCTCACTCTCCACTGCAAAAGAATGACCGTAAGCAATCCACGCGGGACCATAAGTCCTCTCGAGGGTGGTGGCTTTGCTATGGCATACACAGGATACATTCAATTCAACGAAAAGTATACAAGTGAAACAAAAAATCTGGAACAGGATGTGCATATGCCATTACCTACCTAAGATACCGCCGGGCATGTTCGTTTTTATGGCCAACCATGAGATAATAGCATCCAACTGCAAACCAGGATACCTAATAAAAGGTTTGCATTTGGTCATCGATGTAGCTGGAGTGAACACACGTGAAGGATGGTAATGGTAATGGCAGTGCTTACTGGGCTGTTGGGATACAAGTCCACAAGCTTGTGTGAAAGATAAAACAACTCTGAGGGTCAAAAGAAAATAAAAAGACAATATATCAGAGAACAATCAATACCTATTTACATTACAAATTTTTAAATCAATAGACTCCATTTGCTTTCATCAATTCACAGATTAAAAATTACAATTAATGATCTTGCATTACCATTTGCTTTACCAAGCTCCACCAACGTTCCTATGTGGACAGGCAAACAATTGGCATGAAGTGGATCTTTCACCATCACCCTGGAACAGAGCAAAGCCATTAGCTAAGGTGAACTGCACAATTCGTGTTTTGTTGCAAATCATTTGTTAGAGTTTGCACGGTCAGTCTCCAAGTATCAGTTCTTCTCTCTTCATATCTAAGTCATAATATGTATAATATATTATAACGTTACGGGTGACATAGGGTAATGTGTGGTCACAATAATGTGAATATCTATCCTGCAGCATCAATAGAAAAATAAAAATGCCTCATAAAATTTGTCAGTCAGGTGAATCCAGGCAACTCAGTTATGGAATAATTGAGGTTTATTCTATTCTATGCTTCTCTATAGAAAATAATGCATTGTATGGATGTTATATGCCAATTCACTGCGCTATCATGAACATTGGTATCTTTCAGAGAAAACACTTACATTGATGTGAGTTTATAACACATCTTGAAGTCACAGTTATAATAATGACGCTCGGCAAGAGACACCACAACATCCAGGTTATCCTGAAGACCATTAACCGTCTCTGGGACCACCAGCTCACTGGGCTTGTTATACTGCAGACAGAAGTGAGTCAGCCAGGTGGAATATTGAAAAAAGAAATGCAAAATGAAATGACAGTTGAGGCAAATAGGTAATCAAAATTACGCAAATCATATCCATATGAATATTTATATACAGATAGATAAATCTCCTGTCTTTGGAAATGTTAAGAACTTGGTGTGCCTCTGCTCTTTTTCTCACAATATTTTCAGAGGGTAGAAAAAAAGCTTGTGGCGTTTCTTTACCTTCTTTAATCTATTCTCAAAGAGGAAACGTATTAGCTCCTCTTCTTCATCAGTGCATTGTTGGCTAAAGGGGAGTGAGCCAAGAAAGTCTTTTTCTGTTTTGGTTAAAAAAACACAATAATTATAAGAATATAGAACATCACAAGCTATGAAAATTAATGGAATTGTAGTCCTTTGTGTAACATTTACATGACGTTTTCCATCCTCACCTTCCTGTGCAGTCAACATGTGGTGTGACGTTAGAAGGTCAAAGGCTTCAAAGCAATGCACGTCTAGTTTTAAGGCCTCTTTGTAGCTAGAGGTGGCCAGTGGCCTGTTGTCCATGGCATCATAAATCTTACCCCGCAGGAGGCAGATGGAGCTGTTGATCTGAGATGGCAGATGGTAATATGGAGTGAGAGGTATGATGACAGTCAAAGGCCTAACTTTGAACAACCAATCTGTAACACCAATCTTGAACAAGTCAGGGGCAGAGGACTTCCGTGACTTCAAAATAAGTGGAGGATCAATCTAAGTGTCATAAAAAAAGCACACATCAGGTGGTGTATTTATTCCTAATGGTAGGCTATTAGTCAGTGACTTTCAATGTGTCTAAAGGGTAGCTATTGCTGCACTTTGTCTTCCAGCCATGCAGTGCAATCTGCTTTAGCCTGTACCTGTGATTCAGCAGCAGGCAAAGCACTACTCTGACTAATCATACTAGAAAATAAACTGTGACACATCTAAGATATTAATCATTCGATGACAGGATTTCACTGTGTACTATCTCAACTAAAGGAATTTAATCTAATGAAACTAAATAAATAAAAATCATCTAACACAGTTTTTTGTGCAATTCATAATCCAACTAGTGGACTAGTCATGACTGTAGTCCATTGGTGTCAAACTCAAGGCCCGCGGGCCAAATGCAGCCTGCTGCGTCATTGTATGTGACCCACAAGTGCTTGAGTAACTGTTTCAGCATCTAATATGTGTGTCTCTAATATGTGTCCTTCATTTGCCCACAAACTACATCCCCCAAAATGCTTGTGGGTCATGTTACTGGTAACGTGATGGCAACTGTGCTAAATGCTACTAAATACAACTAAATACACACTTTGGGAAATGTCACATTGTCAAAAAACACCAACGTAGACCAAGAGAGGAAACCAGCTTGTTGACTTGTTGAATGATTGTTAACTGATGATTGTTGATCAATTTATGTTTTTTTCCGATAAAATACAGGGATCTGTGAGGTGATAAAAACAATGACCTGACATATTTTTATTCAAATGCTACTAGGATATTTGTAAGATTTTGAATAGAGTAAAAAATCGTTAATATTAGATACATCTAAATGAGTAGTTACATTTTACATTAAATTACATTACACCTCCTCAATAATTGTCATTTGCATTTGGCCCCTTGAGGGCCACCGTCACGCCGATGTGGCCCTCGGTGAAAATGACCCCGACACCCCTGCTATAGTCGATAACTGGTCGAATAGTGACATAGTCATTAGTTGCAGCCCAACATCATTTTGGTAGATTATTACACCAGTTCAGTGACAGGTTGTACGTACAGATGCAGGGGACATGTCCCAATTTTTGGCTGATTCTGGAATCCCATTGTCATCCTTTCCTGTCCTGTCCAATAACTTCTTACTGGATGGCTCTTCCATATCCAGAATATCCAAGGCCTGCTGGAACTCTTTGGCAGCATACTTGAATAGAAAGGCACACTTAGGCAACGAAAGCCACGACAACACAGATAGGTTCAGCTGCTTGTGTGGTTACTTACGTGGCACTTAGCAGCAAGATACTGACAAGCTCCATACAACTGCATAAGAGCATAAGGTTATGTCAGTCAAGGAAGCAATACCTCGGGAATTCATACTAGTCAAGTAAAGTCAATTTAATCTGTATTCGGCCAAATCACAACAGAAGTCATCTCAAAGCGCTTTCCAAGATGGAGCCTGTAGAGCTCCTCAACATGTAAACAGGCAAAGTCTACAGGATGAGCGTGCAGAAACCCAATAAAAAGCCAGAGAGAGAGACAGAGAGAAAGAGTGCAGTCCATAAATGACACATCACATTTTAGCCGGAACTCACCTTGTCTAGTTTTCGTGAACGGAGGGCATGGGAGGCTCTGTGGTACTGTGATGTCAAATAAAGGCACTGAGCTAGCCAATAGATATCGTGCGGGTCCTCTGCAGGCCACATAAATCACAAAGATTCACCACTTTAGGACTCTGTTAGTACAAGTGTACACACTCCACAACCAGCAGTGTTTCCAATGGAATCACATCACACGACGCCAACCTGTGTTCTGTTGAATGTTAATATGACTGTATGATGCAAATGATTGTGAAAACGTTTGTGTCTCTTACTTGCTCTACATTTCTTAACTTTCAAATGGTCTGCCTGCTACAATTTCAGAACTTCTCCATTTTCGTACGATGGTTATCCTAAAGAACACATTTAAGGTAGGGATGTCCGATATTGGCTTTTTTGCCGATATCCGATATTGTCCAAATCTCAATTTACCGATACCGGTAACAGCCGACACCGATATGTGCGCCGGTAAACGCTTTAGGAGCGCATATGCACTATTTCAGTGTAACGCAAGCATTATTGTATTTTTATCGGTTTTTATTTTCTCGGTTTTAAAGCAAAACAATCCGATACCGATATTATCGGCCCGATGTTGGCATAAAAAATCAATTTTAATTAGAGATGTCCGATAATTTCATATTTAATATTATCGGACATCTCTAATTAAAATTGATCAAAGACAAACATTTTGTACTTTACTATATTTTAAGTGAATTAATTAGCACACATTCCATATTACAATTCAATAATACCGAACACAGTACTTAAATATTTCAATGCATTACAATCTGAGTGGAAACCACAACAAATACAGGAGGGAGTCACCTCAGGCGCACCTCACTGAAATCTACGAAACTTTTAAGTAGGCGGCTGGTTACTATTTTCACAAAGTTCGTTAAGTAGTGCACTTACTTTCATAATCATTAGTATCATTATGCATAAAGCGATACTTTTCAAATTATCCAGATTTTGTTTGTCCAGATTTTTGGAGTTCTGGCAACAAACTAACTAAAAAGTCTCTGCAGAAATTCCTCAACTACATCTGTACGGCAATATGTCGTACAGATGTTAATCTCGTGCTTAAATTCGTTTTGTGATGAACTGTTTCCTCACACCTCGAGTGTATTTAGAGTGATGGAAAGGCAGAATGGACAGCAGGACAAAGTTATCAAAGATGAGCAATAATCACTCACCATGAGAAAGCGACGCTACCTTATCGGCCCAGAACAGAGCACTCTGATACTGTTGCTGTAAACACACAAACACAGCAGGAATGGGTCAGCTGCGAGTGTAATATCAGCATTACGCCCACCGGGGTTCTACACTCATATGACACAAAAGTACAACGCGCAATCAGGCAGTTGCCAGTTTTACTAGCGAGCTAGCATGAATCCACGGAGAGTGAGGGAGGAAAAGAGAAAACTGCATTACCTGGTCAATGTAGTGGCGTACTCGTTTCCTTAGTCGGTCCAAATTCATTTTTATTTAAAAATATCTTAGACCATCAGAACCGTCTCATGCTTATTCTTAGAAACGCCGTGGAGTGTAAAGGAAAATACGTAAAATGAAATCCGCGGCTTCTTTCCGCACCGTGTGTTATGGAAAATTTGATCGTCAGAAACACGTTGAACGTAAGGTTCCGCTCGCAATTTTCAAAAAAAATCATTAATAAGTATTTTCGTCTGCGATGTGTTAAATCCGAGGATGTTTTTGTATTACCGAGTCAGCAACAATGAAAACAATATTCATTGGTCAGTATTGAGACACATTCGTAACAGAGAATATGCAAGTGTAGCGTTTACCGTCACCAACACCTCATCTTGTTTCGAGTTTTGGACACATTCAGGCAACATCACGGCACATCTCAAAGATTTTAATAGGTCGTTGACAGAAAAATAACAAGAAGAAATCATTATGTACACTGAAACATAAAGCTCCTGAGAGAAATTAGCAGTGACAGTTGAAGACGATCCAGCTGATGGGATTTTTTTATTTTCATTTTTATTTTTCAAAACAATGTCAGCTAAAACTTTTCTCTGAATATTACAGGGATAAATGGGGCCGTGGAAATTGCCAACAGCTATATCTCAACACAATTTCATGAACTAACCATTATCTACACAAAATGCAGTTAAAAAGAATGTATCCTTTTTATCCATAATGCATGCTATGTGTATCTCATCAGCAGAATTTGTCTCAAGGCACTTTTCAAGATTGAGCAGGTGGAGCATTCAACATTCAACATTTAAACATTCATTCAACAAATCTAGATAGATTTTCATGAATTAGAAGTGTGTCAACAGTTACATTTTCTAGATCAATCACCGCCGTAGCGTCAAATGTAGAGGTTTCTTCATGGTTATTTGGTTTAGTATATTTTCTGTGCACTTTGATATACGGGACAAAATGTCTCACGGTGCCTCCGCTTTCCTCTTTATTCTATGTCTCAGTTGGTGGCATGTCGTTCTTACTTTCCACTGGAGTTGCTGCATCAGGGTCGATCGTCTCTTCGTTATCACAATCGTTTTTCAAACTATTTTCTTGCCTCTGGTAATAAACAGAACAAATGACAACAAGAAAAGCAGCGTGATATTAGATGATTTAACAACAAGCCTGTGCTGAGACAAATTTTCAGATTCTACTGACCTTTTGCTCCTTCACCCGTCCTCGAGGGTAACGTGCAATGCTGTCCATCACCTTGAGTGTCTGGCGCCATTCTTCATCCCAGCTCCTCACATTATAAATAGACCTGCATTGGCTCAAACGAAGTGAGATTGTCTGATTCTCCTGAGAAATCCGCAACATCTCCTGCTGACGCCTCTCCTTGCCAAGGCTGCAGCAATGACAGGACAAAATGATCGTAGAATGTTTGTGAACATATTTGCATTTTGTGTGCCACATTGCTGTTAATACCACTGTAAATGTGCACCACCTTTTCCTCTTAGTGGAATTTTTGTTGTCGACTCTTCCAGTAGTCTTCATTATATGTGAGATTTTTTCATTAAGAACGTCATTTTCTCTGTTGATCTTCATCTTGCTGTCCTCCCTAAACTTAATGACAAAAAGAACAATAATTGCATGTGTGCATTTTGAGTCATAGTAGCGTTTGTCACCAGTCACAACTGTATTTCATATGGAGTTTTTTAAAGCTCAAGTAACTCTGTGTACAGTGTGCATGGTATGTAATGTGTTTAAATAAAGTACAACAGAACCTTCCTTATCTTAGAGGTCAGGTGACTGTAGCTCCTCGGTGGAGTTGTGTTTATTGTTGGTTTAGCAGACTTAACCTTCAAAGAAAAACAAAGGCTGAACAATTTTGTGCAACCCAGAGATTAATTCACTTTAATATCTCAAAATATTTCTCTCTTACCTTCCTCTTGTGCATTTCATAGGTGGCACTATCCCATTTCTGCTGGAGATATTTGCTCACTGAAGGGCAGACAGGTTGATATGCTCTGTGCTGCATTGGATGTCTATAAAAAACAATTTTGACAGAGCTATCGTTTTTCTCAGGTATTTGACACAAGACAGAATTAAAGCGTATTTAATCTACTTCAGCATGTGTGGCTTTTGGCACGGCTCCTGCAGTGAGTCCTATCTGAGATTGTGCTGGCTGACTGTGGCTCTTTGACTGCAGTGTGTTCTCTGCCTGTCATACAAAGGTTACCATGACAGCAGCTGTAGGGCGGTGAATAGATGAATGAAAGGCTTGAAACAATGACTTTGCTTAGCCTTTGCAATGCAAGGAAATACACTGTAAAACCAGATATTTTTCAGATCAAACTTCTGAGTGATCGTCACTCAAACTTTTATGTTTTCAAAAAACGTTCATGTAAAAAACACAACCACACAAGCAGCACAGACAGAGACAATAATCACTTAACCTTTTTCAGATTAATCATTTTGGGCTGGATGTGTTGATGTTGACCTGATAAATTTGTAGTGAGATTGGCTGTGATTTTGCCTTTTTCCTTGAAAATTAAATGCACTGGAGCATTTAAAGGTCTTTATTTTTTCTTTGATTAAAACAATCTTTTCTGCAATATTTTTTTACAGATGAGGTAATTTAATTTTGGGAAAATACAGTAAGTGTAATAAATAAGTGGCAATAACAAGTAGTAATAACTACTTATATTTAATAATTACAGAGTACACGCTGCTAACAAGTGTAAATACTAAACCTCACCATTATGTTGATAAAACTCAACAAATCTAGTTTGACCTTGTATAAAAAGTAAGGATTCCACATTAGTAAAATTCGACATATTTAGTTGCGGTTTGTGTAAAAAGTTAATGTTTCATGCTAGTAAAATTCAGCATATTTAGTTTACTTGCAGCTTACGTATAAAAGTAAGTGTCTGTGTTAGTAAATCTCAACAAATCAAGATTCAGCTTGTCTTAAAACGAAAGGGGTATAGGGCAATACATTTCTCTGCGATTTGCGAGTTTAGTCAACTAGTTTGGGTTTTCAGTGTACTTCAGTGTACTTGGTACTTTGAGACATACGCTAGGGCAGGCAAAACTATCCCACCTTAAATCCACAGATTAATTTCTCAGAAAATGTACAGATAGACTGCGTGTGTTGAAGTTGCTGTTTCTACCATACCTGGATCAATTGATTAGTATGTTTGGCATTCTGTAGAAATAGGACCTTCTCAAAAATGAAACATATTGCTATGCTGTAGAGCAAGTTGCATTTCAACAGAATAAGAAAGTAGAACATCAAAAGTGTAGTTATTAAGACAGGGCCTGATTTTTGGTTTGAATGAATCTCATTCAAGATGTTGTTTCTCATGAATGAAGATGCTTTTTGTTTTTTTAACTGCACTTCCCCCTGCTGTCAAGAACAGGTTATGACTATTTTTTGCAACTGATGCTCATATGAAACTGTCCCATGTTTTGTAATGAAAAGCAAGAGCGCTGCTAAGGTTCTAAAATCAATATGATGTTGTCTCTCAAATGTAGGCATACAGGACAAAATCTTGAGCAATTCTCAAAAGGATGGTGGCAGCGAATGTCTCCTCAGCACAAACTTATTCGCCCCTGTGCTTTACTGCACCCAAATTCAGTAAGGTCATTTCCATATAACATTGGTCGGTATCATTGTCCTCCCACATTTCCAACACACATGACATGTCTATTGGAAATTTAAACTTCACATGAAATCATGAAATTTCGAAACGATTTCACCCCTCAAACTTATCTACTTACATAGAAAATATTTGTAGAGCATGAATTCACCAAACTAATCCAAAATTGACATTTAGTAATTTACATATAGTAGGAAACATGCATAGACACATGCAGTAGCTTCAGGAAAAAAATCCCAAAAAAACAAAACAAAATCAGTTTCTTTGATCCTGTGTTTTCCGTTGCAGGTAAAAAAAAACATTGTCTTAAAACCACCGGATGTGTGTCTGATCCTTGATTTCATCTAAAAAGAGGTCAGTGTCAATATGCGCTTGAGCAAGAAGATGAATCCTCCTGACTAGGGCAGCAAACCACTAGGTATCCAAAAAATGTTCATGTGGTTACATCATCCCTGATATTTCACCCCCTGACATCATCTCGTGCCAGTTAGTTGTATTTGATACTGTATACAGTATATTTTGTGTTTTTGCCAGTGAAAGGTTTCAGAATATGTCCTATTACACTGTTGATGTGCTAGATAAAGCACATGAGGGAAATAAAAGGACGATTGGGCATTGGATATTTCCTATTTCCCATCTCATAACTCAAACAAGCACAAGAGGACATTCTGTCAAATAAGTGTGTGTCCCTGGAGGAGATGATGTTGTCATGTGTACATGTTCTGATGCCAAGGAAGTCTCACTGGCTCGCTGGTGGATCTCCCGTTGCACTCTGATCAAGATAAATGAGCCGCGGTGGGATGGCAAAAGTACGATTGGGATATAATTTCAGGCAAACTGTGTGTTTGTGTGTAAATAAATGTCTGATGTCCAATTATGTCCAATGAAGTCGATTGACTAGCTCTCATATGTGTGTATGGTTTTACGGTTAATATGTTACACTAAGTATTATGATTAACATGTTACACTAAGTACTTCTCTCTGGTCCAAATGACATTGTGGGTTATTGGGGTAGTTTCTTGTGGTTAATCTACCAAATTTGCTAATACACTTAGGAAGCTCCAACTCAAGTCTCAGAATGTGCCAAGTAAAATTGATAGGTGGATAGCACAGCAAGGTCCGCTTGCATGATCATAACACATGCTCATGTTTTCATATTCATGTGGGTGCTTCAGTCAGCCACTTGTCCAGTCGCTTCACAAAGTAAACAAACCATACAGAGTACAACATCATGTGCCCGCATGGGTACAAACATCTCGGCCAAATGTCTGCTGGGGTGCAATTACAACAGCACTATGCTTGGAGTCATGAATAGCACTGATTCAGAGAAATACAAGATATTTTCAGCATAGGTTAAAATTGTGCAGGCTGATCACAAACTAATATTTACTTAAAAAAATTAAATTGTTAATTCTCTAGGACAATTTGCTCTGTTTTTCAAACAATGTCCTTTGAAAAGTTAGTGTATCCCTACATCAATTTCTGACAGTTTGGACTCAGAGACAGAGCCATTGTGGAACGGGAGCACGCGCTAGAATCGGTCATGAATTTCACATAATTTTTTAGGAACACTGAGAATGGCAAAATTTTTTCTGGACCAGATATTTGCACCTATAACGAATTTTAGAAGCCTCAGACACAGATATAGAAATTTGGGAAAATCTACCCACAAGTGTAGGATTGGTCAGCATAAACAATACAATTATTCATGTCTAGTAGTTCCGATACTACATATTTCAAGTTTCCCTGAGTTTCCCTTATAGACCCAAATTGTTGGTATTGTCCTCCCTTGATGGTTTGAGGTTTGATGCCAACGTCAACATGTCCCCAGGGGTCATATTTTTCTAGACTGTGGGTGCATTGAGGGTGCCAGTGGCCATTAGCGCAGAGAGATCAGCAAGGAGGAGCTATGCATTCCCTCAAGGTCAGGATAGTTTTTTTTTCCTTTGTGATGGAAAGTGACTACAGTAACAGGTCTCATGAGAAGATTATGTTTAGACATGCAAAGATAACCAATCCATGGCAATGGATTTCTAGATTTTCATGGGAAATTAATGCACATGACATCTGCCAAATTAACATTTCATGCGGTCTGTTGTTGGAATCTCCCTCTAAGGGTACCCTCTAACTAGTTAAAGCCAGGTTCTTGATTTCTACAGCCGGCAAATTACATAACCTCGCCTATCACCATGAAGCGGGGTTCTATATTGGGCAGCCAGAAAAGGAAGAAGAGAAAGGAAGAGGGTGAAGAAAAAAGAGAAAAAAAGAGAAATTAAAAGAGAAATTACACTGGATAAAACAGGTGTCTTGTACAAATGTTGTAATTTAGTAGCAGGGAGGCTAGCAACAAAACATACAGGTTATGTTTATGTTAGCTACCTACCTGACGGTCAACACTAGTAACCAACAGTTTGTGCAACTTTTTGTGAATGAGCTGAGTATGGCTACACACTCAAGTGTTTATTAACAGCATAAGAAAGACGCAGATCTGTTCCAGAATCACTATTAACCGAATTCAAGGACATGACATTGCAACAGCGTTGTAATAAGTTTTGATGAAAGTGGCAGCTTTTTGTAATGCAACAATTGCACCGTTAAAATCTTCCAAATAGGGGGGCGGGGCGTGACGTGGGGGGCACTCCATGTCCATCTTGCTTGGATTGATTGGTTTGCTGTTTCTCATACCTTTCAGATGAAATGATAAAAGGCAGGCCAGCATAACAGGAGCACTAATCTTCTGCCAGCGTTCATTGCAGTCCTGTCCTCCTCAAAGCTCTTCATACCAACTTGGGTGATCATCTATCAAATTGGTGCTGACAAAGCATTTAATACAAACTGTCCAAATGATCTGAAAATAGAAACAGACACTGGAACCTTCTTAAGTTGCACCATCTGCACCTTCAAGAATGTTCCAGCACTAGCTACAGTGACTATATTTAAATATTTTTTCATCAGATCTTAAGCAGCCAATGTTGAGGTGTTTGCCCTGTTCTTGACACATTTCCTTTATCGACATACGGACAGTTAGATATGGGTCAATGAGTAGGCACATATATATTCATATGTGCTGTATACTTCAAGGTAAGATTTAAGAGTAAAGAAGCTCTGAATTGTAAGCTCTTTAATGTTAAAGTTCAGGATTCTAATGGGAAAGGCCTTGGCAGGAGACATTTCTCCTCTCTTATTCCCTCCAGTGAGTGTTTCTCACTGTCCCTGAAATTTTACAGAATGTGCTGTCCAGACACTTTAGATGACACCCAGTAAGCATGACGTGTAAGTGTTACTTCAGTATGTTTGAGGAGTGGCAGTACACAAAATGTTTTCAGAGTTATGGCACTTTGGACATCTTTGAGAGGGATCTAGTATCAGACTGTAGGTCATCTCCAGTATGTGGCTATGGCACTCTGACCAACTTTATAAGAAATCAACGAGACAACCACCCCAGGATGCTGTTGTTGTTTTTGGTTGTGGATTTATTAGATCACCACAATCAGAAACAGGCACCAGAGTGGGACATCCAGTGTATCAGTCCCACAAAGCCCACAGAGTAGCTTTTCAAAGGGCACTTGCATCATCCTGCAGGTGTCTATGGCTGTGAGGTGTCACTCCTTATCGATAACCTCTACAGTCTCATACAACTGTGACCGTTCCGTCCCTTAACCTCATCTTGTCCTTCCCTGAGGAGGCCAAAGGGTGGGAATCCCTGACTCAATTCTGCTATGTGCATACAGAATATCTACATATAAACATACATGAAGAATAGTCAAACTTATGATACAAGATTTCTTATGATACAAGATTTCAGTGCATGAGCAATGCACTGTCCTCAAAGGTAGTGGTTGCATTTTAAAGTTCTATATGACTTCTCTCTCTCTCTCTCTCTCTCTCTATATATATGTAG
>OMPJ01010272.1:0-34294 GCA_900312935.1 Carapus acus
AAAGAAATAAATAGATAAACAGATAAATAAATAGATAAATAAATAGGTAGATGGATAGATAGATAGATAAATAGATATTAAAAAGGGGGTATTTGCGGTCCTCAGAATGCGATCTTAGTAGAATACATCCCTCCACAGTACTTAAATTCTCTTTTAGGATCGCCTTTACGAAACTCACCCGAACTTGGTGGTAGCCGGCAGTTGCACTCAATGCACTTCGCAGTTTTCTGCCTCTGGCCAAGACCCGCTGAGACTTAACGGAACCCTCTCGTTTCCACTGACCCCTCACCAACCAAACCAGTCCCTTTCATAAGTTAGTAAACTTTTTATTGTCAATTCGGCAATTCCGCTGCAAAATGGTATAAAAAAAAGCAGAATAAAGAAAAATCTCCATACAGAAGAAATTCTGTATATACAGAAAGTACATACAACACAGACAGTACAAGCAATAACAACAGTATAAGTAGTAGAGGCTAACCCAGATGCTGTTTGTGCTAAGATCGGAGTTTCCCTCTCTTGCAGGACTTCCTGATGGAAACCTTCATCATGTTCAAAGATCTCATCGGGAAGAACGTCTACCCCTCGGACTGGATCATCATGAACATGATGCAAAATAAGTAAGTGGCGTTAGCCCGCTAGGCCGTTAGCCTCTCGTACGACACACTCAAGCGCGCACAGGAAAATTCTTTGATCTCCTTACGCCGTTGTTGCTAAGGAACGGCAGACAGAACTAGTTCGGGATGTTTCTAGTTTTTTTTTCTCTCTCTCTCCCACACACACACACACTACCTCACACACACATACGCTTCCATGGGCACCTTGATGACATCACAATGCTTTGCCCTGAATATGGTTTCATTTTCAATATGTTTGGTGAAAGCTGTTTGTAGGAGCAAGAGTCAGACTGAGCTGCAGTTAACGGTTCCTTGGTGAACCTGGAGCGCTTTAAACCACAAAATACTGGCAGCATTCATCAGATCTCCAGCATCGGCCGTCGGCAGTCTACCGGCCGCACTGGAAGCGAGACCGATGGTGTACGTGATGTGATAACAGCAGACAACATAATCAGATTTTACTCCTCCACAATGGTGGTGTTTAAATATCATTGGATTAAACCGCGGGTTTGACAGGAAATGGCCGCAATTCCTGCAATGGACAGACAAACACCTAGAGGGCCTTGGGTGGCTGTCTGAGAGGCTTGTTTGGCTGTTTGTGCCTGAGCCAGGCTGTGTGCGTGCTTGTGTGTGTGTTTTGCATTTAAAGGCTCATCTAAATGAGTTAGGCCAATGCCTCCGGCAGTAGGCACAAAATGAAAAGCACATCACGGCCGCTGCTGATTTCTCCCCAAGCTAAATATAACATGGTGCAGTGTTGTGAGGAAATGAGGGACTGTATTGCTGAGGCGCTGCTCACTGCGCTGCTCACTGCTCTCACTGGGATTTTGATTTTGAGTTTTGGGCGACAAAAGCATGAATATGTAGAGATGTAGCTTACGGCTAAGTGGTTGAAAGCGAAACTGCTTCTGATTGTTGACATCTTTTCTGTATAGCATCACGAAAACACAACAGAAGCGAAGAAAGTCAAGATATCATTGGGCCCACACTTCAAAATACAGAATTTGCTGCGTTGAAACTAACATGGGCTGACTCCAGCGTATGTGACTCAGCACTTGAAATATTGTTAGCAAAATATTTGGTACTCATCCTGCAAGCCGCTGCGGTATTAGATATTGTTTCCTCAGTCCATGGAAACAAAAGTTCACCATTGAGGATGCGATTAGAGAAAGTTAATTTAAATGTGGGTGGAATTAGAAGTGTGGCAAAGGCACGGAACTAATTCCATTTTTTTTATACGTTGAGGGATTAGTCTCGTAACAACTGCGGTATGACTTTAAAACCAAGGAGCCACTCCTTTTTTCGCAATAAATAAAATTTGCAAGTTGTGGCCATAATCCACAGAGTATTCGGGGCCCTTACCTTCCACTGCTCTTTTGAAGAAGACTTTACAGCTTCCGCACGTGACAACGCCGTAGTGACACCCCGACGCCTCGTCTCCGCACACCAGGCACACTTTCGCTGTCGAAGATGGCTGCCGCAGTGGTGAGCTGGAAGGAAGAAAGCGCACAGACACAATACAGGATTGAGTTCTTAGACCACATGGAGAGCAACCAAACGCTTTCCCACAACAAAGCAGAAATGTGCATGCAGTTTACTATCTACAGCAACCGCAGGACAGTGGCCCTCGCTAAAAAACCTCCCCTAGCTGAAGACACAAGAGGTTTGCGACAGGTCAACCACAAACAACAGTGAAAAAGCGTGCAGATAAACAAATACAGGTACACTAATTTCACCTAAAAAATCCCTACATGCTAGGTGTAACGTCAACATCAGGGTCAGAGGTCACGGACGAAAACCAATGCCAGCTTGTGTACAGCGTGAGGTAGCTATTTACTCTCAGGCACGGCCAATGAGCAGCACTTCCGCTGGCTTCTCCTGTCCCGATCTGAGCCATTGTTTACTTTGGCGTCACACGCTCCAGTATTTTTCTCCGCCACGTGACCGCCTCATTTCTGGACGCCCTCTGTTATCGCTGGCCGCTAAACAGGAGAAGCAGTTGGATTCATTAGAAGTTGTGTCAACGATACCGCTTCATATCAAATGTGCAGAAGGAGTCATTCGTAATGGATCCGGTTAAATAGTTAATGTAAATGATGAATACTTAATGCAAATGATTAATTGAGCTACCAAAGAGGCACGCTCGAAAAGTATCACCTCCAACAATCCCACGGAGGGCAGCACATGAAAAGCAGCACCAGTGCTCCGTGGCTTTAATAGGGGACGTATATTCTGTGTTTTAACAGTCATTCACGAGGATATTGCAACGATCTCTCTCTGCCCGAACACATTCCCAGCAAAGCATTGGGGAAAAGCGATGGAGGGAGAGAGGGGCTGTTAAAATTTAGAAAACAAAAGAGCAAATCCAAAACACACTTTGGATGATTCAGCAGAGATGTGATTAAATGTCTCAGATGAAACCGGACGTGGTTTGATCGGTTTCCAGCACGAGGACGCCCTGTGGACGGAGCTGAATGTGACCCTGCGAGATCACGCACACGACATGGATACACGCAACCGGAGCGCCGCCACGTTGCAGCTTCTCTTCTCGCCGGGCCTTTGTGCGGCCACACGCCAGGACAGGGGTGTACGGTGTAATATCTGAATAACATTTACCCTCATGCGTGCGCGCACACATGCACACACGTGAAGAACACAACACACCGCGATGGGTACAAAGAGAGAACACCTTGTATCAAAACAAGGAAAGTGGCCTCAGCTTCCCCCTCTTTTCTGTGCTAATTACCACTCTCCCGACTCAATCAATAATATGCAAGGTGATTGCCTGGTTAACATTCTCCTTACATCCTTAATCAAACCAGCTGCCAAGCTCTCTCTCGCTCTCCCAGCCACTCGCTCTCTTTCTCGCGGCACACACATTTCCTCCAGGGGACGAGCTGGAAAGGGGTTCAGCGGCGGCACACTCAGATACAATCAGGGCCGCTGATCTAATTCCCTCTTGTCCATCTACACACACATTCAATTTGTTAGGACGCTTAGAGGAGTCTCTGGTGAGGTGTTTGTCTGACTAGATCTCTCTGGCACCACGCCCCATCGTTTCAGCTAATGCGTGCGCCGGTGCGTGTTCACGTCGTATGTTCTCAATGTTTGCGTTGAATGGGTACACCTTGAATTTAGCGGTGACGTCTGGGACCAAAAAATCTGTATTTGGACGACGTCACCTTGCAGCCCGCAAATCAAAAAGTCCCCCTAAAGAATGCCTCTGATACCTGCTCAGCGGTCAACCCTTTAATAGCGCCGCACATTAAAACCTTGTCGCTGCCAGCCGAGCCTGCAAGTCCACCAACAAGGTGACTTCCCCTCCCCGAAGAGGAGTATATAGGTCATTCATTCTCCGCTTATGAAACCCGAGCAGACAGGCCGGGCTGCACTGCCTGTGCCGACCAGGCAAACAAACAATCTCGCAAATTCGGGAGAGATGTTAGCCTACATTTAACGTTCAGAAATGAAAATAAAAATTCATGTCGGAGGAGCCCGCCAGTCTCTCTGTTTGGTTCGTCATTTACGATGGCTTCAATATCCCGAGATAGCGACTGCAAGCCCATCGGGATGGGGGTTTTAATTATGCTTGGCCGTACCCACATTGGAGGTAAGACCTTGTTAAAGCAATCACATCGTCCTGTTAATTCCTGTGTGCAGAAATGAGCGTCATCACTCATTTTTTACTGACTGTGCCGAGGCAGACAGCAGAGGACACTGCGTGCAGCCACAGAGGCAAACTCGCTGAGGTAACGTGGGCTTACAGACTTTCGTTTCAAGGGGAGAAACGGCGCAGAGTTACGAGATTACACAGCTGGTTTGGGGAAAGTCTGTTTCAGTCTCAACGAGAGCATTAAAAAAATTGCTCCCTAAAAAAAGCCCCCAGAATCAATCCAATCAAAACACGCTGTGCTATATACCTAAGAGGGTTTTTGCTGCTTATGTGAGCTGGGCCAACCTTTCTCTTTTGACCCCTGTCTCCTCTATTTCTGGGTCCAGTTGCAGAGGAGCTCAATGGAACTGACTGCAAGGATCAAAGGTCTCATTCTTCGCTCCAGTTGTTGCGATTTTTTTTCCTTTCCTACAAAAACTCTGAGGAAGCTGTTTCATTGTTTTCATCCCGCTTTCATCTGTAAGATAACACGCAAAACTAACAACAGATTTAGTCGCTGTTTATTTCCCATGAGGACCCAGATGAGTGCAGGTGGACAATGTTCATTCCTTCCCCGCCAAAAGACGGGGAGAGGGAAATGGGAACACCGCCTTTTTCCGTTGCCTCTCGGGTTAAAACGATGATTAACTCCATGTTAATAAAAAGGCAAAACGGGAAATGAAACGAGGAGTAGCAGCCCACTTCGCCCTGTAAATTGTGTCAGGGTCCAAGAACGGAACAGATGTTTGGTCTCCAACTGGCCTAAAGCCGTCTACAAGTAATTTGGATGTCACACTGGGAGCATTCTGCAAATGGCTCAAATATCTCCACCCTCTCTCAGCTGCGGAAGGAATGTGAAATCAGACTGCACCAAGTCCGGCAAGACCAAAGATGTCACACGGTCAGCCGATTATGCTTTCTAAAATCATTACCGTCATTTTAAAGAGTTTCTGTTTTTGTTTAGTGTCTTCAGGTCGAGCACTGGGGTCATTTCAAGTAAGACATTTGTCAGCGAGACAGCGATAGTAATAAATGAATGAATTAAAAAGGTGGATGTAGGTCACAGCAAAAGGTGAAAAGTCACGCAAGATTAGCATAACTAAATGATTTGTTACCACAGAAACAGGGCCCGAAGTCAGATAGCATCTGACAAAAGAGCAAAGTATAGGAAGCGACAGGGCCGTAGTTATCCAGATATTATCTTGATAACATCATTATGGGTGAATAATGGGCCATGAGATGATTGTACAGTACAATGTAGAACAACCGAGGCCCACGTGGTAGTTGTGAACCCTGCGACCCACATAAGTACATTAGCATGACGGCGTCAGTAAACAAACAGTTGAACCACAGAGAGAGTTCTGTTGTATAGAAAAACAGTGCTCTCATCATGCGTGTAATGCCGTCTGATGCACGTCTACAAACGCGCACGCGCTTGTGCACAAACGCTTGCGCGCACCGACACTGTATCTGTCTCTCCGCACAGCCACCCACTTTAAAGACAGATCTGTGCACGCGTGCTGGAGAGATGTGTGTGAGAGCAGACACACTGGCTCATTGTAGAGACTCTTATCAGGGAGAGAGTTCTGTCTAACACAGCCTTCCCTAGCCTGCCCTTCGTGAAGAGAAAGCATCCTTGACTCCTCAGATAAATAGATAAATAAGAAATCACCTTCCACAGTGCAACAACGGCTGCAGTTTGACCTACTATCTTTACGTAACTCAAACCCTCGATTTTCTTCAAAGGACGCCTCGGCATCGCATAGGTTGGCACATTGAAAAATGTATGGGTCGGTTTGTTTTAGCAACACTGGGGGGAGGAGAGGGAGACAGAGCGGGAGGGAGAGGACAAAATGGCTTACATAATCACGGGCAGACAGTATAAACATTAGGTTGACACCCACTCACTGCCTCTCAAAGGGAGAGAGGTCTTCTGGGCAGAGCTAGAGAGGCAGCGGAGAGTTATTTTTCCTGGTGAAGGTGACCCTGGCATTGGGCAGAGTACCTGAGCATACAGAAATGTGAGATTTCCTCTTTGCCAGGCTTGTGTTACACTCGTGTTAAGGTTACGGTATAATTATTCCAACTGGCTGCCTCATATGGTAAACTATCGAGCTAAATTCACACCTTCATAATCTGCATCACGCAACGTTTCGCACATTTTATTGCGGCAAAGTGGGATCTTTCATCCCCTCTCGGCCATCCTCAGCTCTCCGCGGGGAATTGTGAATGGGGACGAAGGGGGGAATGGGAAGCACTGAGTTGTGTCTGTCATTAAACGAAATATATGTCAACACAAAATGTTCAATGTGTCACTGCCTGGTGTCTGGTATCTAAGTGGGAAAAGCACTGCTCGTTTTGAATTTCCTTTACCTATGATATTCAGGGGACTTTTTGCAGGAAGTCAGAATTATCTTGCTGTTTGGAGCACAGCCAAAGACATGAAGTCAAAGAAGACACACAGACACATAGATACCGACAGACACAGACACACACACACACTCTCTCTCTCACACATACACAGGCACAGAGTCGTCTTTATGGATAGAGATTTGGCGCATGCGGATCCAGGCTGGTACAGTGTCATTCTCATTTACACACAGCACTGATTTGTGTTCACACTTTACCCAACGTGTCTGTAGCTGTACTTTCTTATGACTTCAAATACCAAAAACAAAGCTCGCACGTCGTCGAAAGTAGAGGCAGAAATTTATCACCTGCAATATCGTGCCTCGGTAGTAAAGAATCCTGTAAATCTCAGCCCAGGGTGGCAGGGTGTTATTATCGTGGAGGGCGACGACAGTACTTCTGGCTTCGAGACGAGCGGCGATCTGATGCATGTGAAGCCACATGTCAGCTGTGACACACATGTAAGATTGAACCAAATGACACCAAAAGATGTGGCGATGTTCTGCTCATTAGTGTTAGTGGGAAACCTCATGTTGTTTTCAATAGAATGCCGCATAACGATAAATAATTAAGCTGGAACATTCAACTGAGTAAGAGAGAGAGAGAGAGAGAGAGAGAGAGAGAGAGAGAGAGAGAGAGAGAGAGAGAGAGCAGCTCTCCCCTTTATAGTGGACAGGGTCAATTCACCCACTCATTCCAACCAAAAAGAAATCGGCAGTGTTTACTGGCAACGCAAAAGAATAAAGTGGTAGAGCGGAAAGAAAAGTGGTGCAAAAATAGAGAAATATCATAGAAGATTTGTTTTAATAAGCAGAAGAAGGTTTTGTTTGATTTGCGATGATTACCACCTAGTGTTCTTGTACATTTTCCTCATGACGGGAAAAGTAAGGACATGTGTGAACAGGAACAGATTTGCATATCAGAAAATTAGACACAGAGATTCTTTACATAAATTTGGATGTTTTTGCAATAAACCACCCCGAATAGAAAGAAAATATTAGCTTGATTCCAAATTGTGCCAAGCTACTTTATGATAGTTTTAGTTCGATAGATGTTTCAGTATGAGGTTTTATGTGCGGGAGTTGTATTAATTACCGTTATGATTTACAATGACAAAAAAACTATCCCAATAGTGCCATATTTAGTACCTTGGGGTGGGGCTGTTGTGAAGTGTTATTATTTAAGAACAATCTCCACATAAAGGTTGGTGACGCCTGTGCAGACAGCTGGGACAGCAGGTAAGTTTTGGAGAGGAAAAGAATTTTAGGACAAGAAAAGAATTTTAGGACAATGGTTCATTTTTGGATTTTAATTCTTAATTTGTTCTGTGTTAAAATGCATCTCTGTCTCATCTGTCCTCACTGGTGCTGGGTTGCTCTCCACCGTGTCGCGGGGCAGATTTCAGGGTTTAGTGTCTTGCTCAAGGAAATTTCAACCTGCTGGTTCCTTCCCCATCAGGTATGGGAAACAGAGCAGTACCGCAAGCGGGGAGCAGGCGATAATCGCGTCTCCAACACGCAGAAGCACGATAAAAGCGGTTCACCACGACAATTCAACACTAAAACCGTCGTGAAAATAAACTAAAATGATGTAAAACTATCAATGCGCAAATCTGAGAAAACATAGGAAAGAGAAGCGGTTTTCACCACCTTAACTCTAATCTGCCTCTATGCCATGAATGTAAACACAAAATGGACCAGTTCAAAGCTTTCTAGGGTTCGGTTACAGGCCTAAATCCTTTAATTTCAGTGGTTGGGTGAACTTGAGACCCAGCCTCCCCCATGTGTTCACATCCCAAACCTATTTACAGATTATTTGACCTGCTCCATACATACTTGGCTCCTTCTGGATGTGTCTAGACTGGATTTGAGTCCTGCTCTTAGTGCAGCAGGTGACCTCCAAACCCAGCTTAGAGGCCCACGGGCAAATAAGAAAGACAAATCCCCGCAGAGGCTGATTATCTTTAAGAGATCAGGCCTGAGCCACCTCCACTACACACACTCCTTACATCTTTTATCCTCTCTCTTGCGGTGGTTAGCACACAGTTGCATCTCTGTTTGTCCACTCCGCTGAGGACCAGTCAATGGGATTACTACCAAGTGTGGTCTCAAACTAAATGTTGACGACCATACTCTGCAACGCCTCTGCACGTATGTAGAGGTTGTATATGAAGACACACATTGGGGACATCTGCAAACTCAAATTTGGTCATACACAGGTCATAAAGCAACATGGTGGCAAGGACGGCATTGGTGAACACACACACCAGATCTGCTGAAATGCACCGATTTACCCTACACCAACTAAAAAAAACAAACAAATTGTTATCATAGTTTAACGCCTGCTTTATGAGCCTACATCTAATTCTTACACATTTCTCACATTTTCACACATTTCCATATCCATTCACGTATTCGTCCTTAAGTGAGACCTGCACTGAAATTATCCAGTGTAAGATATAGGCAGACGGTAATGTGTCTTCTGTGCTGGCCCCCTCCATTTCTGCCACAGTCAGTTCTCATGTACCCATAGTGTTACGGAGTTAGACTCCGTAACACTTGGTTGCACTCAAGTAAACATGATGCAAAACAATTTGGTTTGAGTCATGGAGGATCGCAGGAGATCCAATCTTTGTTCCGATTTTGGGCGAGGCACCTTTGGACAGTATAATGTTGTGCCCTTGTTGAGCCCTGGCAGCATGCTTGTACCTTCTCTCTCTCCACACACACACACACACACACGCACAACACACACACACACACACACTGTTGCATGCACTTAGTGATCATCATCAAATAATTACCAGCTCAAATTTACATTTTCTGCCCATTTTCGCTTCCCTCTCTGCCATCACTGAATGACCTCGTTCACTGGAAACCCTGTGTCGAGTGAAATTAAATCTAATTCCAAACTGGCTTTTTATTTTGACTTTGGGGATTTTAATATATATATATATTTTTTTTTATTCAATTGACACCAAATCTTATATTTACAGGGGAAGTGAGCAGTTCATTAGGTTTGCCATTGGGGGTTCATTGCCTTGCTCAAGGGCACATCAACATCACTCTGACAAATCAACCGTCTTGTACATTAGCAAGGACAGACCCTCTAAACCTGTGCCGACCACATTTTAAGTGACTAATTGTTGTAAGAAGACAGAAACGATCACCTTAATCACCATCTGCTCAATCTGTAAGATGATCAGCACCTCATTGCAATACTTGCAGGCACCATTTAGGTTGAAGGCATCATCCTCATGTATGGGCCACTGCTCCAGTTAACAGGTGCGTGTTTGACTGTGGATCACTCATCAGTGTGAGCCCAGCACCCAACTCGCATCACACACAGCTGCCCTGGTCCCATCTAGAGCACTCCCACGCTCCAAATGCTGAGCTCCATCAATTCCCCATGGAAATTTCATTAACTTGTGACCTTTTACACGGCAAAAACACAAACTCATGCTAAGCCTGTGCATTAAAGACGGAAACCTATTCAAGATACATCAAAATAGATGTAAAAACAAAAGAGGGTGCCATAGTGACAGCAAGGTCTCCCCTGGCTGCTACACCTCATCACAGCCAATGTCTTCAGCACAAAGCAAAAAATTGACTTCTGATTCTGAACATTCCACATATTCCGCTCCATATATTGCCTACTCATTTGCGAACTGTATTATTCATGGAGTGAAGGTCAGCATATAAATTCTAAAACCTCGAAAAGCAAATGAACTACATCTGAGGCTCTGGAGAAATGTGACAAATAATGTCTTATTCAAAAGGCGACCTTTTCCTTTTGCTCACGGTTCAAAGAGCTCCCTCTGAATGTAGGTTAATGTGCGCTGGCACTGACACGTGTTGCCAGCGAGGCAGCCCATTAACAGTCGCACACAATCGTCCTCCATACCAACCACTCGTTTGAAATTGCTTTGAAACTAATGTAATCAGATCACGCCAGACGTTAAAAGGAACGCTACCTCAACATACACAGCGCGGCAACGACTAAAATTAGCTACTGGCTTCCCAAGCGGATCCGTCGGAGATGTTCCTCGCATCTATGGCCAATAGATGCGTAGCTCAGTTAATGTTGCCGGGAATTAAGCCACAACCTGGAGGAATGATGCCAAGCCAGGGCTACGGCTGGCCCGTCGCCAGGTGGTTAGCACCACAGCAGCACATTCTACACGTTAGCTTGAGAAACGACGAGAGGTGTCCCGCGGAGAGACATGTCAAGTTATTTAACAGAAGTCAAACAGACCGGACTTGGTTGGTTGATGAAAATAGTCTCATCTGAGGCTCTTCTTAAATTCCAGTTGGTTGCAGGTAAAAACTGTTTTTTCTGGGGTACATTGGAGGGACGGACAATAGAAGAAGCCCATTAAAAGTGTGAGTTCTTACCAACTTGTTATTTGACACTGTGACCTGGATAACTGAGGTGACCGAGGTCAGCTGTAACAATACTCAGCTGTTGAAAAAGTCACAGATCTTCCACATGTGGTCAAAAAGGAAAATAAAACCACTGATGCCACGGGGCAGCGATGAGCACAAGTGCACGCACACCTTATATCTGGAGCACACAAAATGCGCAATGACCTTTTTCAAATTCAGTGTGTTCACCTCCAAAGGATTACAGGCCCAGATGGCTGTTGGATGAACAATGCAACACCTGCTAAGGGACAGAGGCCCAATTAGGTACCTGCAAAATCAGCAGCTAAAGCAAAACCGCAGCCTTGGACAATTACACGAACACATACGTGCTAACTGATCTGATGCTTGGTTAATCTAACTCAGTGATCGTGCCACCACTGATCTCAGAGATCTTATCTTACCAGCAGCAGCACTGGGGCAACTACTCCTACTAACAAAAGGGTAGAGATACACGCTAAAGATATTTCACGGCAATATCCAACCCATTATTAATGATATCCTGAGGAAAGTGTGTCTGACGAGAAGGTGACACGTAGGCGATGATGAAGTTCTGTGATTCTGGACACCGCGGAAGAAACCTGGACACTCAATGTTTGCCATTTTTCATTCTGTTCAAAGTCACCCGCCCTTTGAAATTTGAAACACTTCAGGAGGAAGAATGATTGAGAGAGCATTGCCTGGAGAAGAAGGACAGTTACTGGCTGATGTATGAGTAGGAAATACAGAAAAAAAACACTGTGAGAAGATATTTGATCAAGGTCCTCAGAATACACATGTGGCATGAAAGGAAACACAGATATCACCCTTATAGCTCCCATACGTCCACTCAGAGACCTCTGTCCTCACCACTGACATGCTGCATGTATTCAGAAAGAAGGACGAGCATTAGCAACGTGAGGAGGCGGAGAGCAGGGGAAGTGGTGTGAGTGCGCGTACGCGTCTGCACGCTCGCGTGTGTGTGTGTGTGTGTACGTATGTGTGTGCTCGTGTGCCTGATTCCAGCTGATCCAACTCGCGTTCTTCCCTCGCGTCCACTCCTCTCCATATCATTGCACGTATGTGACGCAGCACAAAACACCTGCTCACAACACGGTAATAAATATAGGACCGTTCCAGCTGTCGCAACCTTGACTCAGGTGAACGTTGCCTCGCATGTGGCTGACTCCTGATGTATATTTAATGGGGTGATAGATTTGCACCAGTGCCCGTGTGTGTGCGTGCGTGTGTGCGTGTGTGTGAGTGATGCCCTTTGAAAGAGGGCACTCATGTCACCTTTTTGGTCCAGTCATTTCCAGTGATGGCGGCAATGATGAGGCAAATGAAGAGGGTGCAGGGGGGGAGCAAATGACAGAGATAAAAGAGTGAACAAGTGAAACTACGATGATGATGAAATTATTTCCCACTGTAAAGTCATTTCTCTTCTGTTCACGCTTGCCAAGGTACACACTAATCTCACCACTAACTGCAATAACTCAACTCTGGTATTCATGTGTCCATCACTGTTCAGGAGCAGGAATATAAGACTCCGCTAGCGTCCCGGCAGGTTTCAATTCCCATCACGTCGTACTTTTAATAAATCATAACACCAGCCTTTGCCACTGTTGAAGTAAGACATTCGCCTAACCAAATACTCCCGGGGCTCAGAATATCTCAAACTTTTTTTTTTTCCCCCGTCTGAGGTAAATATTGTCAATTCAGAGGTTTTTCCTCTTCCTGCTCTGCCCCGGCTCTTCCCCTCGCTGTCGTGTGTGTGTGTACACACCACCTTACGCTGTTTGAGGCGTATGAAACTGTGGAGATTAGGGTAAAACACACAACACTCTCGCCTCCTCTCATACATATTTAAGGACTGGAAACAGGTCAGCAGTGCGGAAAGGAGGGTGAACAACCCCTGTATCTGCAGTGCACGGTGTCTTATTTGGGGAATGAGTGTTGGAATGATGAAGTCAGACAGCGAGGAGATGACAAATAATGAACATCAGGTTTTTAGCAGTCTTACAAGATGGTGCTTCTCCTTTAACACATTATGATGCAACTCGAGAGGGTTTGAAACAACATTATGTAATAACCGATTCTATTATATAACACAGTTTTTGGACTGAAGTGACATCTTCTGCCTTGCCACTGTTCTGAAATCAACCTGCACCAATGAATATGTGTCAAGGAGACGCTACAGCAATGCGGATGTACATACGAGGGTGACAAAGGTGTCCCAATCATGCATTTACCGCACCATCTATTAAGTCTTAAGTGGCATCTCCGGTATGTCCAGCTTGCTGACTGCATGTACTTGCGCACAGCATATTGTCGGTGTCTCTCCGTGACATTGACTTCTCTCATGTGCTCTGCCCTCGGGGTTCGTCTGTCCACGGAGGCTTTATATAAGAAAGCCTGTCATAACAGCCACGCTCAAGTGTAAACCATGCCAATTTCTCCAGGATCAACGGCCAATTCATACAAACTCTGGTTACAGTAAACTCTGAAGAAGTGCCAGGCCACTACGATCAAATCTGTCACCACCCGATCCCCCTGAGGAGCCAGAGGTCATAATTTCCATTTAACACCTACTGCCTCTGCAAGAACAGAACACTGTAGTTTGTAGCCTCAACACTCAAATCAAACAGAAAAAGCCCCAAGTTGGAGACCTCGCTATCTTTCAGGTTTCAGCAGGGGGCACAGAAACATTCCCTTTGCATTGCTGATCAATATTTATTTAGTTAATTTCAACACAGTTAGTTAAATGGCACTTTGGGTTTGAAATGTTATCCATGCGGATTTATGAAAAGAACACTGTTGGTGATCTAGGTGTTGCTCTTCGTTTTTGGTTGTTTTGTCTTCAAATGTGAAAACTGCTGGAATTGTCCTGTATACTTGCTATTTTGACTACTCTTTGACATAATGTAGATAGGATGACGTAGATTGAGTCGGTTCCTACACAAATGACGTTCTGAGTCAAGCTGAATCTGCTGAATTCTGCTCTAACAGCGTTACTGTCGTCACGGCTAAAATTGCCAGTCCTTGTTGGGACCAGTGTTGGTCCAAATAGTTGGTCCAAATAGAGGAAAGTATAATCATGAGTTTTCAGCATGGAGGCAATTTATAGTTGGCAGAAGGGTTTTTTCAGCTGCAATCTTAAAATTAAAAGTGTCACCTCACAGCCTCGTCGCTGATCACTTTAACACCCCTCCTGATCTCCTCCTTTATGAATCTTTGCTGCTGATTTTTCCCAACTTTGCTCTCCTGCCTAAACTTTGCATTCTGGGCTGCTATGTGCTTCTTAAAGCTGCTGGGTAAACACCAAGTGCTCCTTCAAAAACATCCTCAATCTCAGCTACCTGAAATTTCCCCAGTTTATAGAAAAAACAGAATATCTGTCCCCAACTGCGTCACATTCCCTGGTTTGTATTCACCGTGTCACCATGAAGACAAATATCAACATCAGCTTGGTGCAGGACCAGCAAAAGACTGAAACACCGAACATCTTTATTACCTTCCTCAGGCACATTTCATTATTTCACCATTCCTTTTAAAAACTCATTGCCCCAAAAATCTTTTCTGACAGGGTTGGACGAAAAGAGAACGATTTTAAATGTTGTTTTCGTGCTGATACCATCAGTTGTTATTAACAAAGAGCAAATGTAAAGTAAATGAATCTGTCTGAGCTCGTCGCCCTCGGCCATCAATCAGAAGTAACGCACTTGCTGCCAATTTAATAGTGCTAGAACGCCTGGCACGGAGCTGCTCAAACTTCATGCTTCACACACATTGCCAAAGCATAACTGTGTGTACACAGGTTCAATTAGTGGTGGATTAGCATACCAAATAAAACATAAATCAAGTGAAGGGAATTAAATGATATGTTGCACTCCAACACTCTTCGCTGCCTCTCAAATCAAAGAGTGTTTGTGTTACTCTCCTGTTTCTCCTCATACCGCAGGAAGACCGAGGAGATGGTGGAGGAAAAAAGGAGCTATGCAAGTGATTGGATGCAGCCTCACCTCGCAGCCACTGCATATGAAGCTGTTCCAACCACGTCTCTCCCCAGGGTGCTATTCTTGGTCACTCCAGGTTTATGTGGAGCGAAGGAAGTGTACTAACAGTAAGCTGAGGCTGTTTCGGGTCTCTCTCCGCTGTGCATTAGCACGTGTTTCCTTGGTCTTTGGCCAGGGTAACAAGAGACTCTATTTCCACATTTCTGCCGCACTGAAATCAATTGGCACTCTTAAGAAACGGCAGTGTGCGGATGATAAAGATGCACACAGCCGGACCAGGAGGCCATTTGATGGAGAGTGGGGGAGGTGTTAACGTGAAGTGCACAAGGTCAGCACATTTAGAAAGGTAACTTTGGCTTCTGTGGTGACTTTGTGTGTCTTTTTTTTTCACTCTCTATCTCTCCCTCTCTGTATTTCTCTCACATGAGCAGCACATGGTCCCTCGGTGATTTCTTTCCCCTTCACTTGTTCACTCTCACTTTCTCTCCCCTTTCCCCCCATAGAGGTTATCCCACACACTCTCTTGGGCCCCCATTGGCCTTCTTTTAATTTATGCATCCGATCTGTATGTATGGTGCACACTATGCAATGAGAAACTGCGCAATCGGAACACAAGGAGACTGCAGGGTGCAGGAACCTTTTACATTTTAAGGGAGGATCAGCTTGCAGTTCATGCCATTTCATGTTTGCTTCGCTGTGTTACGTGTGTACATGACACCCGCATGAAACTGACATGCTGCTTTGTTTTGTAATCATACTGTTAACCCACATTCTCACACACTCTTGGACTAATTGGGTGATGCTTCTTTTAAGGGAAACATCAGCGAGAGTCACCAACACTGCCATTGCTACACAATTCTGCAAGGGGAATGACTCTTAGAGGTCAAATGACTGCTAATTTCCGGGTTTGCCTCAGTTTCTTCATCGTTCATGAGTCAAGATCAGCTCAGGAAGGAGACAAACTAGGAATTGTTACCGAGCACAACTGCAGAGTCCACATTTGGTAGTTTGGACAGGGTATCTGGCATCCTTACATTCATATGTGTGGATTGTGGATGCTGAACGTGTGCAGCTATGAGATGTTTCTAGGTCACAACATCTCCTGTGTCAGATGCTGGAAACAAAACAGGAATGAACATAGGATGTGTTGTCTGGATTGCACTCAAACTTTGCCGGGAGAGCCTGTTTCCACGCGTCTGAACTCCTGGCGTGGAGCGTTAAAAATAGAGCCTCCTGTCCGCCTGTCAGCTTCCGGACAGGAGGTTGTCGATAAAAATGTTACATTCGAATTGACATGCTGGTGGAGGAGAGAGAAAAAAAACAGAGGGGAGAGAAAGGAAAGAATAGCAGCTCTGCACTGTCATTCTGCTTTACAGTCTCATCGCACCGTCACTGAGACCTTATCGTTGCTCTCCCTCCTCTGCTTCCTCATCCTCTGTTCCCTCAGCCCGCCAGCCTGTCCACATCCCCTCGCAACATGCCGGTGGATCTGCCGGCTTGTCAGCGTCATCATATCTCTGACATTAAGATCAAGCACCTTAAATGCAGCGTTCAAGATTCAAGGTTTTTTATTTGCCATTTGTCCATGTACTGTACATAGTGCGAGGGAGATTATAGCATTGAACAAGTATTGAACAAGTATAAACGCAGGGCCAATGAGTGGGCAGCGCTCAGTTCAATCAACATGATCAAAGCTGTCCTATGGAATCTCAAAAAACAATCAGACTCCCTCTGTTTAAGTTGACTCAGAATCCCTTGTTTGAAAATGATTCTTTGCTCTTGCACAGAATTCAGATAAGACTCAGTCTAAGAATATTACTTGAAAGGAGGGTGTGTTCAGACTCCGGCGTGAAAGTTGGAAGTCACTTGTAAGATGCACTAAATTGTATTTCAAATAACAGCTGTGAATAAAGAAACAAACACCACCATCAAACAAAGGACCGCAGAGGACTACAGCAGTGTCCTTGGAGGAGGAGGGGGTGTGTGTACCACGTGTGCATGTCTGTGTGTGTGTGTGTGTGTGCGCTCCTCAGAGAATGTACCATTACTTTTTACTGTCTGCTGCCACTTAAACTGATGACTTCAACATACGCGCTGTTGGTGGTTGTGTGCTCACCGGTTTACTGCAGGTGTTTCCCTGACATGCTCGGAGCACGGCAGCGGTGGAGCAGAGAACGCACGCTGAGTGGCAGTTTAAATGGCGTCTCTTTTCGGCAGTCGTCTTAACATTTGATCAATTCAGTTTGCACTTCACCAATTATCACTGCAGAATGTAAGGATGGAGAATATTCTGAGACAAGGTTCACACCTGGAGTTGGCGTGTGGAATCATGCGAAGTGGTTTCCTCTGTTTGTGGTGTGTGTGTGTGTGTGTGTGTGTGTGTGTGTGTGTGTGTGTGTGAGAGAGAGAGAGAGAGAGAGAGAGTGTGTGTGTGTTTCTTTGTGCACACATGTATGTTTATTCCAGTGGAGCACAACTTTGGAATTGTTGATCTGTCTTGCAGTGATTTTGGCACAAACCTGCTCACATGCAGGATGTGAGCTCTCTCTCCCTCCTCTTCCTCTCCTTTCCCCTCTCGCTCTCTCCGTCTCAGTATCTCTATCTCTGAGGGGTGTTCACTTTCTATGAGTCTGCCTTGTTCCAAATGAGACGGTTGTGTACAGTTGTCTTATACAATATCACGTTGTATTGAAAGTTGCCTCGTATTCGCAAGTGTGTGAACTGGTGTGATACAAACCACCACAAAAACTTAATGCTGTCCACTTCATCGATGTACTGCCAAACTACTTATAGAATATAGACATGTATCATGGACAAAGGACAATGTATGTAATGCAGTAGGATTGAACCTCCACTACCTCAGTTGTCACCAAATTTCAGGGCTTTGAGCTCACCTACTCATATCACTACAATATGCACACAATTTCTTTGACTCTCTGTTTCTCACTGGCTTTGAAATTGGAATCTCAGAGGAATTTAACTCCCAAGAGATTGTACCTGTGACAATAATTTTGCAAAAGCAAGAAAATAGCAACAGTAAAAAATAATCAGGGCAATTGTGTCTCAATCAGGTTTCGTGTGTAGCATGCATGTTGAATTACACAGTATGTACTGAAGACTTACAAATGGAGAATGATCTCTTATAATCATTAAAAAACTCTGATTTCATGTGTTTTTTTCTCTGGCCTGTGTGTGTGTTACTGTACGTCATCGGGGAAAAAATGGGGAAACTGTCTGATGCTTTTACATCATAGTAATCGAAGTATGGTGTTGATGAATGCATCTTCCTTGAAGACACAACCTTGCATTGGGACCACCTAGTTGGAAAAGTGTCAAGATAGAAAAACAGCCTCAACCTGGGCGTTTGTATTTGTTGAGATTCTCAGACAGTTCTATCGTGTCACAAAGCCACACACAGTGACATTTTTAGTGACGAGTTTCCTTCTAACAGAGCCTCTCTCCTACCTGAGGGGGGCCAATTGACTTCGCGTTGCACAGCAGAGACACTTGAGAAAGATTTGGAAACCTATTTTAGAGTCGGTTCCAAGCACTTAGGCAATTACCAGAGATCGTCAGATTTGCTATCTGTCTATACATCATGGTATTTATGACAATGATGGTTATCATCTTTCATGATGTACAACTGTACACAACTTTGAGGCTAACAAAGTGTTTGAAATTAATTGTTTGAGCAGCGACAAAAATGTTCTCAGCCTCTCCGTTGCTCCTCTACAGACGCTCATTAGTACCAGTAATCACATTTTATTTGCTTGCATTTTTAACAGATCACAGAGGCCCAGTGAGCTCAATGTCTCAACCGCGGTTCAAATCAATTCAGCCTGATTATCGCTCCACAGACAAAGTCCAGCCGACAAGGTGCGGGCAGCAAAAAAAGCTGATTATGCTTCATTTTTTTCCCTGCGACATGAACCACCTTTCATCAACCTTCTCTAGGACCAGGTGTGAAAAAAGAGGAGTTGACAAGTTTAAATGTCCTTCAGCGCCTGTCCTGTATCATTACACATCCATCCCTGAAAATAGACCGACATGATCTAAAATAGGAAATTCATTGACATGCATTCAGTCTGGTCAGCTGAGTTTGGTGCCCCCTGTCCTCGGGTAGTTTGGGTTACAGCTCCAACCTTCGCGTTTGTGAAGACACGCCTCCAGCGCTTTAGCCTCCAACCACAACTTTATTTCCAGGTTGGCCGGGGATCCGTGCTCACATCACATGAGGACTCCTTAATTGTGACAGGTTTGCAGTCATGGCAGCGGTAAACACAATGTTGTTTGACGAGTATAATGGCTCTGGCCCTAAGGTTGAACCACTGCAGTATAGACATACGATCGCAGCTGTAGCCAGTGTTCATTTAACCAGTAATCTTGGTGAGATATGTCTTGCAACCGGTGACGTAACTCTCAAATGTAGCTCTGAATAAACACATTGTGGACTATAATTTTCACATCTGCAAGACGCGTGCTGAAAAGCTTGTCGAGTACCACAAAAAGAAAGACGGGGCAAAGAGTCTGATTGTTAGGCAGAGGGCTTGTGATCATTGAGATGCATTGATCAGACGAATGTTGAGCTCATTCTTTTAATCCATGTTTTCCACCCTAATGTACCACAAAGCCAAGAGCCAGTTAACCCAACACCAACTCACCTCAGAAACACTCATAGATTTCACCAATTCTTAAATTCTGGGTTAAGACGTAATCAGGTGGAGGGACTGGGAACAACAAAAGCACGCATGTATGTATTTAAAGCTGATTGCACCTTCACCTCCTTTTCACAAGGAAACTTAACCACCTTAGTGAAGCATCCATAACCTAATGATTTTCATCAGGTATTTCAGCGATCGTTCCTGGAAACACTCCTCTTTCTGCATTCCAAGGGCTCAGAGGAGCAACACACACTCTGCACTTAAACTGTGTCACTTCGGGTGAAGCAGAAAAAAGTCTCTGGTGAAAATAAATTAGCTGCGATGGACAAATTGTGCTCATAGAAGGTATTTGTTCTTGCCTTTATGAAGGAATATAATCAAAGTTTGACTCCAGTACTTCCAATGGGTTAATGCACTCACCAAATCACACAGCCACTGCGATTTATTATGGCCGCTAATGGCTGACGGGCTTAACAAAAACATTTCCCTGAGATTTACCTCCTACTGGAAACAAGATACAATTGTTGAAATGTGGAAGCAGTGGGGAGGAGTGTCGAGATGTGATTATTCTGCAGCGCCCACAGCAGCCTGTGGAGTGGCTGAGCCCTCGGGGTCGCTGTGCCGAGACCGCTACCTCTCACTTCCCATCAGCGCGCATGTGACATGCCCTCATTTTCAGCACCATTAATCTCTTGGAGGGAGGGAGAGAGGCAGGGATGCAGGGGCGTGACCGTGGGGGGGAAAATGGGGACGAGGGGTTGAAACATGATGCAGTAGACTGGGCATCTGACTCAGCATATCTCCACATACAGCTACGTATGTGTGGCGTTGCTCTGAGAGAGACGATTAAGTGAGGGGACAGGGACAAGCGGTTGTGCTCCTCCCCTTTTTTCCATATTCAGAAGCTAAACTTTGGAGGCAGGAGGGATGAGAAACCAATGTCTGCTCTCTCTGTCCACTGTCTATATGCCTCACGTGTACACAACAGAAACACGCAATGAACTTAATGTCACTCTGTTTCCTTATGTGCAATTCCTGGCTGGTCTCCAGCGTAGTCACAGCGAGGAAATCACCTCTTTGAGCAGCATGAGCTTGGCCCTTTCATATCGCATGTAATGAGCATGCAGCTTTGTTCCCTGAGAAAAAAAAGCCAAGCTGTCAGTGGAGCATGTCTAATACAATCCACAGATGGGGACTCTGTAATAACTGGTGGCATGGCCAAGAGAATAAAACTGCAATAAAGCGCGGCCTACAGCTGATCTGACAGTTACTTTCTGATGGAGTGATACACCCAGTGACCTATTGACGAGTAATATTTCATAGCAGGCAATAATGGCGTTGCGCAACCCAGGCTGCAGACGGAGTTGACAAAACTCATTCATTTCTTGATTTTTATTGCACACCATTACTTGCGTGGCGCTGTATTGGAATGATGCACATTATTTACGGAAATTCCAGTCTTTTTTCAGCCTGGCTTTATGCAAATGGTAAGTCAGAGATCCATCGTGGTGCAACACCATCATACCAATCACTGCTCCTTTAAATGTGATACACATTGTTAGTTGGTGAGGATTTGCAAATTACTGTTACAGATAACGTTGTATTCAGGATTCAAGAGACTTGGAGAGTTGTTTGAAAGTGCTTTAGCAACTTGCGTCAAGTTTGGCAAAACATGGAAGAAATAGCAACTGGGCTGAGTAGTTGAGAGGTGAAGAATTATGCCTTCTGAAACTGTAAGTACAAGTATTCATATTCGGGGTCCAAGCCAGTTTCCTCCCACAGTGAAACACCAGGAGGCATCAAATAGGCTTCTGTTGTGTAACAATCAAATGTTCCACTCTACTTGTAAAACGGGCCATCCCAAAGACAGATGGAATCAGCATAAACAGCACACCTTAACCCCAAGCTTCTGTCTGACGTGCTTAGAATGCTGTGAGCTGCACATCGGCAGCTTCTTGGCCAATTCATAATAGCCTGATTGTGGAAAGAATTTCAGGCACGTCACCCGTATAGATTTAGAACAAAAGAACGACAACAACAACCACACCTTACATTATCCCTGATAATTGGCCCTATGGAAACTCTAATATTTGTCTGCGGCAGTGGTTCGATCGAACCCCAGGGGTTCGATGACAGTGTCAGGGGTTCGGCGGAGAGTGTATATTGCCCCCCCATCCAGTCGACCATTGTCGATCCAGTGTAACAAGGGTTCGGTGAAGGCGTAGAAGAAACTGGTGGGGTTCGGTACCTCCAAAAAGGTTAAGAACCACTGGTCGACGGTGAAGCTAAAAAACATTTTGGATAGAAATAGATATTGTCTAGTCACCATTTTGAAGAGTAGCAGGCCACTCCGCAAGGTTCCTGGGAGGCGGTTTGGCATTCCTTTTCATATTAAAGGACACTTAGGCATTACTTTCAGAGAAGCCTGGAAACCAAATGAACTGGAAACAACTGAATAACTGCTCCCATCTCCAAACCCCGCGCTCAACAAAGCAACGTCTGATTACGATAAGATTTGGCCCAAAAATGGATTAGCGGTCCTCAACTGCAGGCCACCATGTCAGTCATGTATAAGGTCAAACTGCACATTCGATCCAAAGTGGTGTTTACTGACAGTGGTTTTGCCCACATTCTCCAATTCAGAGACGCACAGGGTATTGTCCGCAAAGACTATTTTCTCCCTCTGATGGCAACAACATCTCAGAGTTGTCACAACACCGACCAGATGTTTTCTTTCCAGAGCCAGGAGCACATCAGGCTTGATCTGAGATGACTGAGATGATGTGGTGCCCTCAAGGAGGGTCAGCGGGACCTGGTCACCAATGCTTGCACGCTTCATCAAAGCTAAAACGTATACAGCAACACACACGCTGTGTAAAACAAACAGGATGCTCAGGCTGTGAGGGCAGAAATTAATACACAGCGGTGAAGAAATGAGAAACGAAAGGTAAAAATGAATAATGGCATTTACAGCCATTGCTCAGCCCATTTCCGCAGCTGATGATGTGTAATGAGAAACTAGCTCAACCACTTGTGTGTCTAATCAGTGTGTGTGCATACACGCAAGCGCGTCTATGCGCGGACAAACTGATAACAAATACATGTATTACAAGTCTGGATGTACACAAACAGCTTCAGTGACGGCTACAGTCAGACAACATTACATCAGATTATTCGCTTTCATGCGAGATTCAGGAGCTGAGATAATCAGTGTTTTTTTTCTAAATAAAGAATTCTCTTGTGTAAAGCACTCCAAATAAATCAGCTGAGTGAAAAGGTCCAAAGAGATCCCCATCGGAGCGCAGGGCAGAGACAGTTAATAGGGCGAGCATTCGCCCGTGCCAGGTAGGGAGCGGTAAAACCCTGCAGCCTTTCCTGGGATGCGGACCCTGCTGACAAAACCAGAGGCATGGCGTTCTTTTGATTGTCTGACGGTGCTTAAACTGCTCATTCCCCAATAGGTTCCCCAAACAGTCACATGCCAGGTAATCAATCCTGGACACAGATACCAACAGGTATTCATGAGGTGTAATCCTGCCCACTCACTTGCTGTTTTTCTAGACCCGCTCTTAACCCGCAATCTACTCTCGGTGTCGCCTCTACTGTACTCTGTGAAACCCCTTTTATTCATAATCTTCCTTCCTCTTCAAAACCAGAAATCAGGTTACACTTCCTGCTAAACAAGTTTTCCCCTTTTCACTGTCTATACAGCGAATTATCTTTCCCAAAAAAGGTCTGGTATGATACAATGTTCACTTCTTTTAGCAGTCAAATGATCCTGGGAAGTCTTGTTGGGTCAGTGTGTCATTGCTCACTGAGGCACCGCGCTGTAGATGATTTGTGAGCTTGAGAAAGCATGATGCTAAATAACCCAGATACGGTAGGATATTCAGTTAAGCACCCGACAAAGGACGCGAATCAGTTGTGTTGTTCTCTCGCGGTGTGGCAGTGGGTGGCAGCCATGTATGTGTGTTTTTCTAGGTCACATCTGATGTCAACCTGATAATCCATTTTTATTTCACAGATTTTAGTAACACTTTAGTGATAGAATATTAGCAAAATTTAAAGTTCTATACCAATCAAATTATCCAAACCAAGTCATGTTGGGCATCTCTCACATTATAACATTAGCAGACATTAACAAAGGTTAAAAATGAAATTGATAGCTAAATTTACTTGCTATGGAGCGACACCAGCACCACCATACCCACCAATCTACAGTGAAAATATTGAGAGAATTAATTGGACTTTTTGTTTGGGACGCACACAATGGAGCCCTGACAGAAAATCAAAACTCCTACCCTGTTTAAAAGCGAATCCAATAACCAACACCCTCTCTGTCTCAGTGCTGTTCCCTTGCTCTATTTCTCCAGCTCTCTCCCTTCTCCCTCTCTCTGCTGCCTTGTGTCGAAGTGATTTGATATCTGGATAACAAAGTTATCAAGTTATCAAAAGGGAGGGGGCTCTAGAGCTCTTGCAGACTGTTTGTGTGTTCAGGAGACTGTTTGTGTGTTTGCGAGATCATCTAGCGCACTACAAAAGGACCCAGCACCCCCACCCAGCTCTTCATTTCAGCCAACTGGGCTTGACCTACTTTGTTCACCTCTTAAGTTGGACAATTACCACTTTACAGGAGTTGTTTCTGGCTTTTTTGCCTCTAATTCTGTGTTTCACTTTGCTAGGAGCAACTGACAAGATGAATGGTGCGCTTAAACGGGCACTATTTGTTAGGAATACTTGGGAAAAGTCTAATTAAGCTTGACTGATAAAGACGTGCCTTGTCCGTTCACTCAGCTGTATCAAAGTACAAGAGAACAACACACGCGGTGTGAGACAAGTTGGATTCTTCCTACAAAAATAAAATACAGCTCTCATTGCTTTTTATGGATCAAAATGATTTAGACATTGGCTTGCAGTGAACTGAACTGCTCATTTTTAAGCTCTGACAGATTATTATTGTGAGATAAGGTTTGTAATTTTGGATTTCATATGTAATTTCCTGCCCGTGGCCGACCTACATTATTGATTACAGGATGTCATCTCGTCATTTTCAGTATTACCGGACATTTTTTTCTTCTTCCCCGCACAATCGTATCTACAAAGCTCATCCCTCAAGAGGGTTTTGAGACGACTTGCGTGCTAAATAAACAAAGTGCCTGACACACAAAAGAATGCCATTCACCTACAGTGTTTCACACACCATCACGCTATGAAAATCAGGGCATTCATCGCCACACAGAAGCCTCCACTATGCTTTGTTGCCGCTCTGGTATTCAGTTTCCGCCTCCTTTATGCAGTTTGTTAATGACCTCAACAACAGAAGGGAATGTCAGCGGTAGGTAATAGAGAGTGGATCTCAAACTACAGGATTGGCTTAGCGGAAATCTGGCCCTCTGTCACAGGGCCGTGTTTCAGGAAAAGGTTCAAATGAGGACAGGACCGGCATTCAAATCCCAGAAGCCCTCGCCAACAGTAACCGCGCTTTTATTGGGGTGTCAAACCCAGCCTAGAATGTGTGCAGTTTCGAAGGTGCTTGCTTTGGTGCGAGAGTGCACAGGCTTGAAATCTTGTGAGTGGGAGAGGTGGAGACTTTTACCATCTTTTATTCTCAATACAGTGGCTTAATAGAACCCAGTCATGCCATATACTGTAAATATACTGTAAACTTGGTACTATAGAAATGAAGAAAAAAGAAAAAAAAAGGCTGACATTTACTCCCATGCTGTGAGTAGCATAAGGTAGGAAATTAAAACAGAAGGAAAAAATGTGTGTTGCTCTCTGCAGGAATTATAAAATTGTTATCTTTAAATCTCGAAAATTTGTCAGGGATCCCTCAGGCTGACACCTGCCAATATTATTCATGTGAATGTTTCATCATATGAATTTTCAATCAATAAGACTAAGTAGCGCGATTGCTTGCATGTATTGTCAAGCCTACACAAAAAGAGGTGTCAATCAACAGATGTGAGAGCCATCAGTGATTTAAAGTGGAGGGAGTCCATGATTTTTTTTTTTTGTCTTCATTTAATGATGATTTGTTGGCTCACTTGAGATGTGGCAAAATTAAATGAACTGCATCATAATATGAGGCTATGTAACAGCATTAATGAAGCACTTCACTGAAGTGAATAGATCTCTTGTGAAATATCGACTCGCGTAATCTTCCACCAAAAGCAAAGCCACAGCAGCTGATTCCCTGCCCGCTGTGCTGTTTTGTTCCACCTCGTTCAACCATTATCTCCGGCATTGCTAAATGCAAAACGATTTGATATGTTTTGCAAAATAATCAAATTGTTGTGAAAGATTAGCCTTAATCTAAAGGTGACACGGACATAGAATCATGAGCATTTCATTACTGCAGCTATTTGTCAGAAGTATTGCAGTTTGTGAAAACAGCTTCTGAACTCACATCCTCCATCCACCCACTACAACTACTGATGTGATGCCCAGTAAATAGAGAAGAATCCTTCCTGGAGCGTTGCAATGTGTGTTTCGACTGCTTTTTCATTCATGTGTTTTTGGTTCCGTTCGGTAGATATGTATCTTCCTTCATCTTTCCGCGGTGCTACTCTGAATGCAAATGTCTATTCACAAAAGCGGTGGAAATACTATAAAAACCATTATCATTCATTATGGAAAATGTCCGTATGCGTGGCTCCAAACCATTTTTTCCCTGTCAGTGTGAGTTATTCTGCTGCTCTACCCAGCCTGCTGTATACAGCCTGTACTCTCTGTGGACCCTCTGTATATGCATAGTTCGCTCCAGTTTACACCAGGCGGTGGGGACTAAATCCTATCGCAGTGTGAAACTTTACAATTACTGGCTAAATGCTAAATGCAGTACAGGCTCATTTTCATCTCTTCTTGTAGAATCCGACTGCTCTGAAAGACGAGCATGACCTGCCAAGTGGGCCTGCACACAGCCAGTGATTTATTCATGTGCTCGTCCAAACGCAATATGACAACAGTTTGAGTTCAACAGGTAAGGACATATTCCACAGTATATACCACAGTATATACCACAGTATATTTGCAGTTTATTTGCAAATATGTTTCCGGATATTGCCGAAATGTGAATAAAGGCACCAGACAACACAATTTGCCCAACATATGTGAGTGTAAAATGACTGGGCAAATTCTGAAAAGTAAAGCCTTTGAGTCTAAGAATGATTTGTCCTCTCAGAAAAGAGTACCGTGTGTCTGCAGTTAAGAGATAAATTCTTTACATCCGTAATTCAATGGCAATTTGTAAATCCGTAATTCCATTAAATTTAGCCACTGAGATACCCTGAAAAGACAGTGACATAAAAAAACTAGAAAACGGATTTGTCTTCTGCCTTGATTAAATTAACTCCAGCATAATAAAATGCCTGCGATCTATATTCGAGTACTACTGTATGTTAAATGCATGACAGCACGTGGGGAGAATGCCTGATTTGGATGCGTCTGCATGCAGAGTACAGAGGGAAGCACAGCGACTTCACCTGCACCATCGTTTTCACAAACCAACACCAGCAGCTGTCCGCTTTATAGTCAGGAACCCACAATGCACCGGGAGCCCCTGCACATGCCTGGTGTTTGGGATTTAATTGGATATTAGTATCCAGCAGAGTCTGAATTAATCAAATCATTTCCATCCATTAATTTAGTGGAGGAACATACAATTAAAGCCTTATTAGTGTGCTCTCAGGAGTATGCCTTTTCATCCCTCTGTAGAACATTGAGAGTTGGCCAGAGTACAGTGCAAAGCATTTTCCTCACTAAAAATCTGTCGCTTCCTCATGATGGACATTCTCGCGATCTGTAAGAAAGATAACGGCTGTCTAATATGCGTGCTGCCGCTGAGGCACTCAAAAAAGGCAGTGCTATAAAATAGGAGAGATGTTAAATTCAAATCGTATGCAGACTCCAATATTGTCTCAATTGTCAAATCATTAAAAAAGATTAATCTAGCACAAAAAGTGAGGACCAAAAGAAACTTCACCAAGTGGGGTTAAAGCAAGATCAAACACAAACAATTCTGTATAGGACAGTGAGAACTGAAATAGAAAACCTGTGAGTTGTGATTTCAATTAAAATTTCTGAATATTTTGCACATTTTTCAAAGCAGTCAATTGAAGGTAGGCACAAAGCCAGATAAATGACTTCAGTCATGTGAATGTGCAATTTGAAATGGAAATCTATGCAAACACTTCTTTGTCGGTGAAATCCATGTCTTCACACACCTGGTTCATCAAAGTTTAAAGTCTGACAACATGTTTCAATTCCGAGAGAGAAGTATCCTTTCATTCTGTCCTAACTCTGTGAGCAGAAATATTTTGCACACACTACCCCAGACTGCTCAGATGAGCAGCTATTTTAATTAAAACCATTTGCAGCGGAGAGCAAAGTGAGAGAGAAGTGCCCAGGGATTTTACACTCTTGTCATCTTAAGCTTCAGGAGGATCAAAGTGTTTTGGTGGTGCTTTTTAACAGTTACATAACACAGTATACACATGTTTTCTTTTCCTTTTTTTGCTGTAAGTTGGTTCAATACAATAGGGCTGCTGACCTCACCTTTATATTTCAGGAAGGATACAATAACCTTATGTTTACGTCTCAGTTTAGCTGTCAATCAATAAAATAGTACTCATGAAAACGGATACAGTAGGTAGCCGATAACAGAATGAAAAAAAAAACATCCCTCTTGGATTAAAAGAAAAAGCAAGTATGCATGCCGGCATACAGTATGCATATAAGTGTGCTGGTGTGCGTTTGCATGTATAGACGCATGTATGTGTTTGTGTCTGCCTCCCCGCCTGCTTGGGTGGCTGCCATGTGGCCCACCTCTTACTGTCAACCTGTCTGACATTAGGGCTAAGCTGGATCTCATTAGGACCAAGGTGGCAGTGATCCCGTCAACATCGGTTTGGCTCCTGCCATATGGGTCGCCTCCAAGGTAACAGGGCTGCATCATCGCCCTCTTTGCTGTACGCTTTGTTATGGAACACACTAACAACACATTCACAGCCCCATAAACCTCAATGTATAGATAATGTGGCATAATAGGAGGACTAAAAACTGTTTTGACACCACAAGTACAAACAGAAGATACAATCTGATAAAGTACACCACAAACTAATGACCATATGTGTAGAATTACAGACTATATGCATATGTCTTGGTTTTGATGTGTGCGTATGTGTGTGTGCACGCTTGCATGCGCACCTGTGCGCATGTGTATGCACAAAGTTTACCACATAGGAATATTATACACATGTGACCTCCACCATATAGGGCTGAGCTACCATGACAACCATCTGTGACAGGTTATTATCAGAGCTCCCTACAACACAACAGGCAAAGTATTTTCTTTGCATTACAGTTCAGAGTGGGCATGATCAGATCAAGTCACACCTCATGATGGATGATGGAAGAGAACAAATTTGGTTAGAAAAATTATAATATAATTTATCAATGTTGTACTTTTGCAATTTTTCATAGTAATATGAAATCAGCGTCCAATATCAAACTCGGCGTCAACATGACTATACCTGCATGATATTGATGACACTGTTGACAAATTCGACTCTTTTCACTTCCCTCGCTCTAATCATACGGCTAAAACTTGTGTAACCTCAATGGCATCAGCTGAAGAAAATAAAAACAGACAAGCCTAAAATGCTGGAGAAGCATAGTCATCAATCAAGTCCATGCTTCACCAAGTTGAAATATGGTCCAGCCAGGGAGAGCTCCTGATCTGATAAATAGAAATTTTGAAATTCAAGCCAAATTCTGCTTTTTCCACTCCATCTGACATTCTGGATTTCTCAGATCTGTGCCACAAAGAAATCTGTGGAGAGCACGGTCCACCAAAAATAACAGAGCGGTGAGCATCAACATCAAAATTGTGTTTCTTTAACAGCATCTGTCTTTTATCAAAACTCTGCTGGTCAACGCTTTAAGCTGTGGAGACAGTTTATGAATTGGTTTAGAACTTGTTGCACTCAGCTATTGGAAATGTGAACCTACAACATCTAACACATAAAGAAATACTGCAGTATTTATGGCAGTAGGTGATCGCACAAACAGAAATTCAATGCAATGATTCTCGCCTACTCTCCCAAAGGAGAGGGAGGATTAGATAGACACATTCACTTTGAGTTATCACAAATAACAAAACCTTTCCCCTTGAGCAGATCACTAATCGTGCAACGTGTTTTATTTTGCCAGCAATAATCATTTCTAGATAATGTGTTCATGGTGCAGGCAACTAGGTCAGCAGAATACACTTGAAGCACAACTGTGTCAAAGTTTCAGTGTGCCGAATCGGCAGAAGCAATAGATTTTTCCTTCAGACCAGTTTGTTTTGTTTCAGCCTGCACCATCACAAAAGAAAATATTCATTTCATCAGTTCAACAACAAAAGCATGTGATCGGTCATTCAGAGTCTATAGATGGTCTTATGAGGCCTACGGCCTCATAAACACCAATATTTGCATTACACAAGGTCTAATCTGGTCGTTGTGATAACAGACTAATAAATTCTGCTGTTGTTCATACATTTACTCCTGATAAGAGGGAAACTTTGCTTTACAGTAGAAAACAGGGCAGTGCTAGCTGATGATGATGATGTTGTGGTCACATGCCCTTCTACAACAATGACCTGGACCCCGTCCCTTTTATTCCTGTTCCCCGAGCCAGCATCCCGCTGCCTTTCCCAAGCCCTGCTGTTGTTATTATTTTGCGCTCCTCAAAGCAAACGCCCCAAATCCCTTGTGCACTGGGTCTGGCTGAATCAAACAGACCCCAATGTATGTGGTCATCTTGAAGACAACACCACTCTAAATTGACAATACTATATTACATGGGGAAATCATTCCTCTAAAATACCTGCACACCGATTGTCCTTGACAGAGATTCCACTGTTTCTAAGCCCACTGGCTGAGATAAGCACTCTGCACTATTAATATCTATTAAAAGTGTCTTTGGTTTCCTTACCTCGTCATGCTGTCTGGGATGCAGTTCTGTCCTGGGTACCCGTCCGCTCTGCCAGAAAGTGACCCCTGTGTCATGCCTGGCCGTGATTTCCATGACTCCATTAACGCAGTTACAGGTGAAATTAGATTCAACAAAGGGTTGGACTGGTCCCTTACATCGTGCCGTGTGAAAGTCATTGTTCCTTGCGGTCCAATCTGGTAATGGAATGAGTGTCCGCCAGAGTTAACTCCAACAATGGCCGACGTGGGCATGCTGTTGTTCTCTTGATAATAGCTGCCATCATTGGTCTCCTGCTTGACTCCTTTAGTCAAGACATTGTTGGAGAACACATCAGTCTCATAGTTACCATTCATGGGTCCCAGAATACCAGATAAGCTGTATTCATCAATGTTATTCCTCAGGGACAAATAGGTGGTCTCAGATGTAGGGAAAAAACTGAGGGATGGGGACTGCTCATTGTAGGGTTGTTGATTCATACATGTGTCGTTTTTGTTTGGCTCACTCTTAATTTGTGTAATAAAGGGTGTGCTACTTGCATTGCATTTGCTGCCCAAACACATGCTCCTCATATCAGTCCCCGGCTCAGGCTTTATGTACTTGACCATTCCCATTTGGTCTATGCCTACATTGAATACCTCACCGTCAATCATCTCAACTTTTGGGAACTCAAAGTTCTTCAAGTCTGCCTCTCCTGTCAGACCTGTTGCTTCAGGACTATTGGTGTCATTCTGGACCAGACACAACCCACCAGCAGGGCTCGACACAGGAAACCCACCAGAGGATGTGTTCGGTGGGCTACTGACAGTAGCCACTGCCCTTGTAGCGGGACTAGAGAGTGAGGGTCTAACTGTGTTGCAGTTGTTGGCTGTGCTGGTACAGCTGCCACCTGTGGGGCTTGAGACAGATGATCTAATGTTACACGTAGTGCTGCATGAAGGCGGGGATCTCACGCTGCTCATACTCTGGGGACTAGACATGGGGGAACGCATGATATTGAGTGGGCTGGTGAGTGGTGGCGAGGCCACGGTGCTGGAATCTATAGGGCTACATGTGGCTGAGTTCCTGCAATGGATGTGGGCCAGCGATGGACCACCAGAATTCTGGTTGACAGGACTACTGACTGATGAGCACACTAGTCCAAAGCATGACTGGGGACTGGTAGTAGATGATACCATATTGTTACTGCCCCCTGGGCTAGAGATTGAGCTGGACGTCTGGGGACTGCAGGACAGAGATGAGACCATCATAGATGCTGAGCATACTGGAGTCCCAGCGGCGCATTCTCTAGGAGTGGCACACGGCTTCTGGAAACCCAATGGCTTTAGCTTCTGGCTCTTTGTGGAACTACAATGGTTGTCCTCAAGGGCCCGTCCGCACACTGGGTACATCTTTCCAGGGCTGCCACTGCCCCCCTGCTGACTGAAAGCAAAGTCTGCCTCTCTGGCAGCGTTCATATACAAGCCCATGGACTCAGCCACAGTCTTGGAGAGCTCCTTGGAGTCCATTTCTTGCTTGTGAACATGAAGAGAGTTGTTGTAGTGTGGCAAAACAAACGGTTGGTTCTGGTTTGACCGAAGCATTGGCTGCTCCTGTTTTTTTACAATGTTGTCTTTACAGTCAGGGGCCTGGGATCCAGGAGGACAGCTACCATTGACAATGTCTATCAGTATATCATTGCTAGTGAGATTTGGATCCTCTGTGCTGCAGCAGTACTCCATTGTGGTGGGGACCTGAGACCATCTGCTCTCCGAATCACTCCCTTCAACAAAACATTGGTATCTTTTATCCATAGCTTGCTCATGGATTTACCTGGGGAAAAGGATGTCAATAGAGAGACAGGGGAAAATAACTGTTAACACCACTGTTGCACACTTTTTTAACATCTACATGCAATCGCATGTGTACGAACTGTTTTTTGCCAAGAGACTAGGGGCTATTTTTTTAATCTGACGAGGCAGGAAAACGGGAGTTAGACCTAGACAAAGAAACAAATTTCACATAGCATTACTTTCCACTATCAGTTTATAATTGTGCTTATGGGAATTCCGATTTAGAAAATACACGCTCACACATAAACTCTACTGTGTTAACACTATGCTAATTCGGCAAAACTCCCCCGCAAGTTTGTACAGTATTTCCTCCAGTTCTGATAAGGCGTCTTATCGTCGCCATAGGGGATGTACAGTCGGATAAGTTGCACAAGCTACGCCGAAGGAGTTAAATTGAGGATGGTGACGTTGCTGGTGTTTTTTTTTTTCAATGTCTCCGCCTACAGTCAGTTGCTATTGGCCAGCACGAGGAGAAATCCACGAGCCTCGTGAAGCCCTTTGCTGATTGGCCGAACAGCTGCCAATCAATAGTTATTGCTCTTGCAGCCACAACATTGATGCGACATAAGTTGAAGTGTTGTTTTAGTGGCTTCGGCGAGTCGTCAACACAGGGTGACAACATTAATACCTATTGATATTCATCAAACCTAATAGTTTAGGCGGTTAAAACGCATCCCTAGAGGTCGAGCTCGAAAACTGTATCAAGCTCAAGCGGTTTCAGAGCCCGTGTGGGACCCAGTTCAGTCGTCTTACCTGCTCTCAGCGCCTCCCGCGCACATCCCTTTATTCGTAGAAATGAAAGAACGACTTAACAGTCGCTATTCGACTTATTCCCCTCCTCAGACCCCTGCTGTGTGTCCTCACTCGAGACAGTCAAATTCCTCTCCATTTTGCGAGCCTTCGCAAGTGAAATATTTCATGATATAATTATTGGTTTGCTTTACATCGATGCCCTAGCTGGCCCTGTAGAGTTAGATGTATCGATGCCAAGTGAATCACTGTGAATTTTCTGTAGAGTTTTCTGAGAGCCGCTGACACACATTCGTTTCTACTGAGTGAGACAGGTGCTTTCCGAAAAATCCCATTTCTTTTCTGCGGGGAATTACCACGCGTGTCCGCGGTGCGCACAATCGTCAACTTTTACTCCGTGACAGATCGCTCCGACGGCAGCCCCGGCTGATTAAACTTATTGCATCTCTTCCCCGCATCAAACGCGATGGCGACTCGACACTTTCTCACTCAGACTTGGTTGTATTTCAAACACTAAGAGAAAAAGACACACAACCAAACGTTGGCGTCTGTCCACCCTTACCTTAATTACGACATTCAGAGTTGTCAGGTGGCTGTGTTGCCGGGCAGCGATAATCCAGAGGACAAAAAAGACATGTAAAAAGCAAAGTCAATAAATATCAACAAAGGTGTTGAAGCTACTCTTTCCAACACATAGTTTACAGTTTGACAGCCGGGGCGCACTGGACAAGTCTACTGCGTATTATCAGTAATCCCCCGGAGCGACGCGCTGGTTTTGACAGGACGGGCGGCGGCGACGGGTCGGACGGCAGCCGCAGATCATGTCACATTACGACTGTCATTTGGCGGATTACCGATCCTGGGACGCAGATAAAAGAGTATTAAAAAACAAACAGAGGACTCGGGCAGACTTGCAGTCAGTGCGACGTCATTGTGTGCACATGGACCCTCCTACTGCAACGAGTGCAACACAAACTCCGAGG
>OMPJ01010272.1:34314-49696 GCA_900312935.1 Carapus acus
AGGGGCGGAGAGGGGGGGGGGGGAGGAGGGATGGGCTGTGTGTGTGTGCGTGAGTATATGTGTGCGTGTGCGTGAGTGCGCGCGCGCCCGAGTCTGCGTGTGTGAGAGCGCAGGTAGACAGATCCGTCTGGAAATATAGGGCAGCGTTCTCAGCCCACTGCTTTTTCCAATAAACTCCCGCGGTGACAATGCGAGGACTTCAACGGCTTTAAGGAAAGCGTCCCTGTCACATTTGATGTGTATTTTCTGAGATCCTCATCATCCCTACGCGCCACCCTGCTGTTTGAGTGTTGTATTGTTTGTGTTTATTACATCTGACCAGATGCTGCCTCAGCAAGGTAAAGACACACAAAGGTGGACGGAGAAAGAGAGAGGAAACATGTTTATTCTGATCGGGAAATACTTAGCGCCTCTGAGACAGCTGCTTCCACTAGGTGGTGCCATATTTCTGCTTCTCCGGGTCCAAATTTTGGGTGGACAGAGTTGTAGCTCATTATCTGTCCTCCCATTGAAATTTCTTTAGTTTGTGCCTTAATGTGAGCAGATACTTTATTTACTATACACCTGTTTGTGTTGAATCCTGACCAGAAACACACTGTAAATGAGTTAGCTGCAAACGAGCGTGTTTGCGTTTCACCCACCAATGAGATGCTTGTGAACGCTTTGTGGGATGCGTGCAGAAAATGTAGTTCTTGTAGATGTGTTTGGTTTGGCACAGCTCGGGGGCCTCCGACAAACAATTTTAAAGATTTGGTGTTCACTGTGTTGTTGTTGCTGTATCAGTTCGGCAACACACACAGTAATCAGTTTGATCCCTGGAGATGTCAGTCAGTTGACTCACATTCTGCAGGGGTTCCACATGGCTGCATAAAACTGTGCCCGGGCCTTAGAGGATTTAGAGCGCTGTCGTCGAGTGCTTTTCTACACAGTGCTGAACTCCTGCGGTCGCGAGTCCGCACAGCGATTTGGTAGCCATTGTCCCAGACTGGCTGGAGCAGTCCGATTTATCAGACCTAAAAGCAATCCGCTGCTCCGATCTGCTGGTGAATCACCCATGTCCACAGATATGCCTCAGAACCACCAAATATGAATAAACTCGGAGTCTGACTACCATTCATGAATGCTCACATAATGGTTGCCAATCAAGCACATTATAAGCAAGTTTGATGTTGCTTTGGAACACACATTTATTCTTTGTGACCGTGCCGTGAAGATTTGCAGGCTGACAGCAGTACACGGCTGATTTGAAGTCTGTAATAATTGGCTCTCTTGTTCGCAAAATTGAATGTGGCCTCGTGAATCATACTTAGCTCCCAATCATCATCATTTTAGTGAAACCAGTGATTAGCATACTTAGCATACACAAGTACTACAAAATCCTCTGGTCTTGAAGGTGAAGGAAAAGGAAAGTCATAATTCACGAGTGATTACTGTGATTAGGCATCCACTCCAGTTGTGACAAATAGACGACAACTCCCGTAGAAAGAGGGCCAGGGGCACGGCAGACAGGGAAATGTTGCGAAACATGGGGACAGGTGAATTGATAACTGCAAAGTAAAACGAGTGTCAAGTGTGCAGAAGACAGTTGTTTTTAATTAGGAGCCAATCGTGCCATCCTTACCGTTCAGCTGATGTGAGATCACTTCAAACATAACTGGATAATTTTCCAAGACTTTCTGCATTCAAAGTTGTAATAGCTCTCTAGAATATTGGCTCTCAAGCTGTGGTTAAGGTATCAATTGTTGTTTAAGTGCCTGCTGGCAGCCCGGTGATGACTATAAATTTCTGCATTGAAGCAAAGCAATTTAATTTTTGATTTAGACTCAGAAATGTGTTTCAAATATTATTACAGAGATGTAATAGTCAAACAGAAGTTTAAGGTCCAAGTTCTGGATGCAATGTGTGTGAGTGAATATCTATCTATTGCTGGATGAATGTCTGATGATATGCCCAACGTTGTGAATTGCACTTTTTTGTCCTTTGCATGTGCCTGCGTTGATGTTGATTTAAATGTTGCATTTGCAAGATGGACTCACTTATGTGTGATAGTAAGTATGGCCAGGGTTGTTACATTCAATACATAAACCAAGTGACCTCACAGTTGGATGATAAGACGCTTGACTATGAAGGTCAGGCCTTGGAATCTCTGCCATTGAATTTTAGCTGGGGTTGCCATGGGAACTAGCATGTTTTGACATATGAACTCTGCAGCTATGGCCGAGGTGGGCAAACTGAAAAACAGCCTTGGGTTATAGGAAAAAATGTGTAAATGCTGATCAAGTGGTTGTTCTGGATGAATTCCCTTCCATTTATTTCCATTAGTGTTCATATAGTGTACCCATTATGTCCCAGAAAACACAATCCAAACTGGTTCTTTGAATGTAGCTGGGTAATATCGTCTCTCTCTGATCGCACCATGACTCAGGCTTCGAATTAATTTATGTTTTCAGCTGGAAAATCAACTTACGACATTAACATAACAGCAATAGTTGTTGAAATAGCATCATGTCGGCTGAAATGTTATATTGTAATTACATTAACACAGAGTTGCTGTTTGTGGGGGACATCACAGCACATAGACAAGGAGACAAGGGGACGGATAGACCGACAGGCAGATAGATAGATAGATAGATAGATAGATAGATAGATAGATAGATAGATAGATAGATAGATAGATAGATAGATAGATAGATAGAATGTGTACATTGTCAATACATACTGTACCACATGCTCTCATGTGAGACTTGCTCAGACTGTAAATAAAGACACCCCCTGTCTCCCGGTGACACAGATTGTTGCTCAGCTTAAGTTGCCCCAATACACAGACAGCACGTAGCATCTAAATGCAGAATGATATGCATTTGCCCTGTTTTCCCGTGCAAAGTCCCTTGTACTATGTATACACCACCTGGGGTTTGTTTATCTTCGTCAAGTGCTGGTGACTGAAAACGTATTGATGCCTAACAAACATGTTTACCCTCCATGTCGCCAGCAATACATATTCAATGATGACGCTGCATATAGGCTGCAGCCTGACTTTAGATCAGACCATTAACATGTACAAAATTATCACAAAATAATGTGTTGTCCGGCAAAAGTGTGTACACTTTGAATTCAATATTTGTAAATCATGCTATAGAAATGTGAGGATGAATCCAAAACCAAAAAAAAAAAGCGTTTAGTGGACGGGTAACTTTATGGTAACTTGATGATAGCCTTAAAGTTTAGGACTATTTCACTTTATTTAGGTGCATGTGGGTGTTGGGTAGGTGGTTTGCATTTGTACACTTATTGCACTGTTTTGTAACAGATGTTCTTCCATTCTACTGATTGTTTTAATGTCAAACACTTGTCAACTGGCTTCCAAACTTTGCGTAAGAGACCGAAATTTTGTCCATATTATGTGCTTTAGAAGTACAGTGCTTCCATCAAAACGGTTCTCTCCATAGCACACGAGTTGAGTTGGAAATGTTGACGATTTGAAACATTATCAGTCGTGAAATAACATGTACGCATAGCCAATGTGTCCTTCAAACTTCCATACACCCTGCAACTTCCGTAAATCCTGCAACTGATGGGGGTGGAGGTAAGAGCTGAGACTAACAGGAGGTGGAGGAGCAGAGTAGTAGGTGAGAATCAGCCAAACTCAATGTGTCGCTCCGACTGAGATGGAACATAACGCTACAGTAGACAAAGCAGACCAGACAACAGGAGGAGAGCGGATTATAAAAGCCACCTTTACTCTAATACACTGTCTCGCTGTTTGTGCAGCATGATAACGACTGCCTTCTGCTCCCCTCTCTCTCTCTGTCTCTGTCTCTCTCTCTCGCTTTCACTCTCACTCCCTCTCTATGTCTTTTGCTCTCCCTCCATCTGTCACACAGGGTGCACACATCCATGTACGTATGTGCAGTTGCGATTAGGTTTTGTTTTCTTCCTGACAAACTGTTAATTATTGATGGTTGACAGTCCAACCGTATGAAACCCACCCGAAACTTTGTTCCAGTTTTTAGAGTCTACATAGCTGCAATGTGTAACTTGTTGTGACCTTCAGGGTGTTTGTGTGCACAAGCATATAGTTTGTGTTTAGATAAACCCGTCCAGCGGTCCCCACAGTTTGTGAAAACAGTAGTACTTTCTGAAACATCTTAAATTCGATAGTGTTCCTGTGATATCCTCCATATTGATTAAGTTTAGATTTAGACCATAAATGTATTACAGGATTGTTTGCCAGGTCAACAATAAGAGGCATGATAGGATTTATCATGTTTATATGACGATAATGTGCTGAATAACTGACGTATAAAAGGAGATTGAAAATGTGCCAAAGATGGAAAAAAATGACAGATGACAATGTGAGATATTACGTGTTTTTATGTCTTCCAAAGATCTCTCTCTCTATTTCTTTCTCTCTCCCTCTCTCTCACTCCTTCCCTCTCTCTCTTTCCCTCCCTCCCCTCTCTTTTGTGTATGATTTTCTCGTGCACTCCCTCTGCAGGTGCAATGAGTTCTCCGCTTCAGTATTGGAGCTGATCACAACGAAAGGCCTGGTAGAAGGGTGAACGCGTAAAAATGAATTTTAACAGGTTGAAACGCCTTTAAAAGATCTAGAATGCACAGAGAGAAAAAGCCAGAGAAAACGATCTGGTGTGAGCCAGTGCAAATAAAAGCAACACATATAACATGTCCAATTATCCTAAACACGTCTCAGCGGGGATCTTGCTCCTTGTTGTTTCTTTCCAGGATGAACAAATCATATGTATAATACTTTGAAGTCGGTGGAAAATCAGAGAAAATCACATCCTCATGGGGAAACAGCAATGTTTAAAAAGAAAAAAGAAAAAAAAAACACAATCTGAGTCATAAATGTAACAAAAACAAAATGTCAAATCAATTAGCCCTGCATCTTGTCCCAAAATTGCTTGGCTTCTGATCATTTGACACAGAGGCAGTGAAAAGCTGTAAAAATGAGCAACGTGCGCTTGTAGAGGGGTTTGTGCGCTGACATGCTGCATGTCACATTAAATTATGCCAGATCTGGATGGGCTGTGTTCTCTGGGTTCTCGCTTCATCTATTTGTAATAATAAAGTAGCAGCAAGGTTTTCAGCTATCCGAAAAGTAACTGTTTATGTTATGCATGACTAGAGATACTGTAAGCACTTTCCAGTACATTGCTGGGATGGTTTATAAATAGCAGCACAGCCCTCTGCAGCATGCAGCGCACTCACAGCTGTTTAGCATTTACGTACTTCCATACATCCATACAGCCGAGTTCCTTTTCTTTGCATCTAGACTGCTTTGCAACTATTCCAAGGTAAAATAAAAGTTACAGCCTAAAAAAACCCTCCTACAAATCTTTGGTATCATCATCTCTCCTCCTCCTCCTCCTCCTCCTCACACAAATAGTCCTCACCTCTCTCCTGCATTTACAGCAGCTTTGCACTGTTTGTGTGAGCATCAATGTTATTTGGAAGGTGCTCAAGTATTATTAAGACATTGGTGTCACTGTCTAATCAGTGTGTGAGCCGCGTTTGGTTTATTAATTACATCAGTTGGTACGAACTCGGCGCACTTGGTGAGAAATATCAAAAGCTGACGCCTGTGTCATGATTAATTTCGCAGTGAACAGTCTCCGCGATGTCAGTGGTAATTAGGCATCACCCATTGCATAACGCACCATGTGTCAGGGTGGGTGGCACGTCTGAGCCTCCATGCATGTGTAAGTGAGAGAGGGAGTGAGAGTAAAAGAAGGAGGAGAGCAAGGAGATGAAATCTATCTAAAATCCATCTATCTATTCATCTATCCATCCATATCCCACCTCTCCATCTTAAACACCGCCCTCCAGTGTCGCCATTCATTTATTGATTACTTTGACAGACTTTATCACACTTTGTTGTCCTCTGGCAACCTGGCATTTTTATTCCGCCGCATCGTTCCAGGGATATGCAACTTTCATGCAACCATGACCCACAGCCATGCTGGCAAGCGACGCATTTGGTTAAAAACTTTGAGGAGAATTAATTACAAATTGATGCATTAATTCTGCTCGTGAGCGTTTTTGTCATTTTTTCAAAAATAAATGATGGCCCACAACACTCAAATTAACACAGATTGGGATTTGAAGTGCTGTGCAGCCAGATGGCTCGCTAGCTGACTCTCTGGCGGGCTGGCAGTGCAGCTGAGGACAAACGCACTTCCAGAGCGGATTTGAAGGAATCTAGGCCAGAGTGAGCAGGGCTGCTCTCAGAGACTCGCCGCCAGTGCTGTCATGTTTTAGTGCACATTTTCTATTTGAGGAAAAAGCCGCTACATAGAGAGACGTGTGCTGTGTGTTTGTTTGTGAGTTTGTGTACGCGCTTGTGTGTGTGGGAGCGGCGACTGGCAGGAGAGGAATACCTCGCCTGGAACGGGAAGAAAGGGAAGGTGGACTTGTCTACCAGCTGTATAAATAGACATGTAGAAAGTATGTAATTATTCCCCCCGAATTTTACCCCTGTCTGTTTCCGCGCCTCTACCTGGACTTCACACAGATCCGGGGAGCCGTTGAAAAATCCTCAGCCACCAGAACGAGAATCCGTTCCCAAATAGAGGCGGTTTGGGTTACTGGAATATTAAGAAGCTTTCCGTATACCGACAATGCTGAAATTTGTTTACAGTATGTACGTATCAGTTTAAAATGACTGCAGCGCTTGTGTGGAGATCAGCACTTCTGTAAACACTGTAGCACAGACATTGAAATGCAACTTTTAGAGCTAGTCATTATTCAAAAGCCTAGTCTCCATCTGGAAAGTGGCAAACTTGGCTGTTTTCCTGGTGTTGCTGTGGAGAGAAACTGGGTCTGTGTGAAACTGCAGGACTCATGATACTTGGCTAAGGTGTAAATTTGTCTGGCTTTGATGATCATTTTCTTCACAGTCTTATTTCTCGCCAGTAGGGAAGGGTTACAGTTGGTGCAAAACTCAGAAACTTTTCAGGTTCAGCTTGATATATATTTCTTTCAGTTTTTGGTGATTGATTGTAAAAGTGTGAAAAAAATGAGGGCAAAAAAGCTTTGCGCTCACAGAAGGCTTGGTAATCTGCACACCTCGCAGAACCAAGATAATAATTTGCACGATTTCACCTTCACCCACCTTGGAAAGAGTTGACATTATTTTACCACCTGAAATCTGGAGATGATTCAAGTTTCCAGAAGAGTTCCTTCCAAGTTTGGGGGTTTGAGAGCAGAGGGACAAACTCGTGTCAGGTTTGTTTAACTCAAGTTGGAAACAGGAGGAAACACGCGCAGATACAATCCTTATGAAGACGCATTTGGATTCATAATACAGAAGATCATACTTACACCAGGCATGGAACAGAAGGAAAAGCAAACAGAAACACGGCCTAGACTTCATACAACATTGGTGCACTTGGTGGAGGAGGTGTTGATTAACACCTATAAGAGTGGAAATGTCTCTGACATGTCTTACTGATTAGTGTTTTCAGTGTCAGTTGTAAAAATGGACAAAAAGAACAGCGTCTATAGAAGTCAATGGCAGATTCATATTAATTACCAACTGGCAAAGTTGCTCGCGTAACTCTGCGCTGAGAGCCGGGAGTCTGTGCGAGTGGCCTGGAGTGCCAGACAACACCTTCTGTTTGGACGGATCGCCATCAGCATGAACACCCCCTTACACAAGAGAGGCTGCTCGGCTATATATACCATCCTCAGAGATGGGCAGGGATCTCCTCTCCCAAACTAACTTTCTCCCTTTTTATTTCCCGTTCTCAAGCAGCCTCATTATCTCTGTTTATGAAGGGCTGCAGATGTGCTTCCAGCATCTCTGAGGAATTTCGCTTATTTTCAAGATTTACATTAAACACGCAGGGACGGCGAGATACTGCCGAACTAAATAGGGAAAACAATGCTCTTATGTCCCTGTTTATTTGTGGAGTAAATAGAATAAAAGCGTGGCATAACAGATAAATTAGGAGCATGTGTGTGTCCTGGCTGTATGAATATCACACACGACGAAACTGGGTTATCAGTGAGAAGAAGTTAAGTAAGAGTTGATTGTGCAAATGCTTTTCTCTGTATGAAAGTATCAGGCTGACCATGTTATCAGTTGATGACACTTTCATGATTTAATGTTTGTTTGGTGTAACTGCAACACATTGCCAACAATTTAGATTTTTTTATATGCCACACTGAAGATAGCACATGCTTCTTAACGTTGAGCACCCATTCTCTGTCTCTATTTTAGGGGTCAGACAAGTTGGAACAATCAGTGTTTCCGCAGTCCACCACCCTGAGCCATAGCGCCCCCACTCTTGTAAGCTTCAAACAGCTGCTGACAGTCTGTGTATCATCCTCGATCACACTTCAAGTTCGTCTTCGGCTGTTCTGAAAGTCTGGATGATGACTTTTTTTCCTCTCTTTGTTTTTTTTTTGCATTGAAAAAGTATTAAGTTGAAGCTGCAATGAATTTTGATATGACAGACACGCCCACTTCAAAATATGAACAAAGAAATGAATGCATTTGTTTCGAAATGCTGTCATCTGATATTTTGTCATGGAAAATTCAGCCAAAATGCGAACAGGCCTTCAGTGATTACAAAGAAACAAGATTTATTCATGTCAGTTTGCAGAGTGCCCACAGTTAATAAGGCATCTTTGCTTTTAATTTGTTATAGTTTGCAAAACCCCTGGGGCACTGCTGCAACTGTTTGATCGCAGTTGTGTCGCATAAAAGAAGACATTCTTTGAAAACAATTTCACTTTCATTTTCATTGTGTGGTGCTTGACATGGCTTGGATGGTTGTTGATCAGGTTTACCTCGTTGATCCTGAATTTACAAGATTTACTGTCTGGGTCAGTCAAGTTACAGTTAAGACATTTACGCTTTTTTCCGTCATGCTTGCTGCTCTTCATTGCGATGGAGTGGCACAGTCTTCATAGTTGTGCCACTTTTATTTGTGTGTTGATTTTTGTCGAGATATGTGGCGCTAAATGGGAAAGACAAAATCAGGAATCAGGAATCTTTACTGTCATTACAACAATTAACATTATATAATGAAATTAAGGTGGTGGTTTCCAGTGCAAGTACTAGCGGTGTAAAAGAGAAAGCAGTAGAATGCGGCAATGGCCTCAGACCATCGACCAGGGATCTGTCGTTGGTGAGGAAGATGTTGGCGAGCGGTGGTTGAGAAGGCTGCCTCTGTAGTCTCGCTAGCGCTAGCATAGCCCTGTGAGTCCATGGCCTTGCTAGTGCGCCGGCCCCTGTAGCCTCACTCTTGCTTCCTCTCCTTTCGCCGTCTCCGTCGTCTGCCCGTGGGGATGACGATCCACGGGGAGCCGGGACTCCTCGCTATGTCTGCTAGTGGGTTGTGGGAGCGGAGAAACTCGGTGGAAGTACTTCTCCCTCTGCGGAACTGATGTTAAGTGGTTTGTGCTAGCTGTAGATGTTATTGGCCCAGCAGAATGTAGGGATGGTGGGTAAAAATAAAACATGCATTTAAAAAACAAAACACCGGAACGAAGAGCACCGGTCCGCTGCGTCTGTGCGCGCCTCCATGTTGCTTTCATACGTGAAAAAAAATACGTCCTTTAACAAAATATTGAAAAAAACAAAATACTTGAACGAAAAGCACTGGTCCGCTGCGTCTGTTCGGGCGGCCATGTTGCTTTCATAGCTGAAAATAAAACGTTGTTGAACAAAATATTAACAAAACAAAGTGCCAGAACTAAGAGCACCCAGCCGTGCGCTCTGCCATCTTGAAGTACTCTGTAAAACTCAGTGCTCTGAAATTCACTCCATGCTGATGTCAGGAGAGAGGGAAATCTTGCAGATTAGGCTAGAGGTGTGAAAATTGGCTCGGCATTTTCAAACAAGGGCCAGGAGTTGCGATTCAAGCAAAAATTACATTACATGAAGTGATGCTGTATATAACACAAGGAGGGAGACAAGCTGGCAGAAAGCCCATCGTTAACTAGGACTACAAATACTAACAACAAGGAAGGAGGACGAGTCACGGTGGAATTCCAAGGTTCACGTAGAGAGTGTCAGAGCAGTGAGAATGACAGGGAGGCCCTGAACAGGAGACGTCCGCTGCTATCCGCAGCCTGAAGGGAATGTTAACAACTGCATGTGTGACAGCAACACCACCGAGGAACAACAGCTCGGGTAAACATGAAAGCGCCCTGCCGCACCGGATAGAACTCATGATCGAATTTCATGCCACAGGAGAGTGTGAAATCATTTGTAAGATCCTCTCAAAACAAAAATTCCCACGATTGGGAAACATATTCATGCCCTACTATTTTTAAAGCTATTGAGTTTCTCAACAGACTTGTACAGGTGAAATGACAATTGAATGAAACATCATGCGCAGACAGATGGACAATGGAGGAGTGGTGCTGGAGGTTCTGCTGGTATCTGTGGAAGCTTTGATAATTACTGTGAAGACAAGTCACTGTCGGAATCCATGATTACTGATACAGATAGAGATGATCAAAGATAAGCTGCGGAGAAAGCCACACACTTGGTCGAGCAGCAGGGGATGTTGCTGCTTATGGTGAAATTCTCACTTTCTGAGGAGTGCTGAGATGATCTAGAACATCTGTAGGTCTATGACATAATTTGCATCATCAAGTCTAAACATATGCAGTTTGATATCAGTGTTGTACATTTGAGATTAAGATTCAAGAGAGTCTTATGGACCACATGCTCATTGGATGTGCATTGAAATGACAGATTTCAAGAGACCAGTTCATGATTATCCATTTCTGTGCTCTCTGTTTCATCCTTGATGAAGAGCAGATGTAAATATCCTCCAACAAGGAACCAGGGAAGATGATCTTCTCATTTATCCATTTCTCTCTGCTGCATTATCTCCACAGGAGCACGTTTCGCATTTGCACTGATGAGGAACCTGGGAGCAGGATTAATGGCTCCATATGTTCTCTAATGACAACACACACAGGTGACGTTGACAGTGACAGCCATGGCTCCGCCCTGATAGCCCACTGCAGACGAAGCTCGTTTGGGATTGTTGCACACATTGCAAGATTCATCTGCTTAGGTCGCTGTTTCGTCTCTTTCGTTTAGACTTCTCTGTTGCGGCCGGTGTGAAACGATCGTACAGAGGTGATCCTCTTCAAACATTTGTGCGAAATTTTCATGGGAGCATCGCCCGTCCCGCTGTGTTGTCTCCAGTGCGTCACTCTCTGCCTCCCTGGAAAGCTTCATTCTTCATCACAACTGTCATCGCAGCACATGTTCCATTTACCCCACATTAATCTCACTCCTCCTCACATCTCGCTCTTTTGTCTTGTCTCCCGGGATATGAGGAAGTTAAACCATGCTCAGCTTTCCAAGACGTGAAATAGATGCATCATTAAACCCTAAGCAGGCGCTTATAGGATTTCGAAAAAAAATTGGTGGCATCCTACAAACCAGGCTGGCTCTGGTGCAGCAACCCAACCACCTCCCATGGAAAAGCGTTATCACCTCACTCCTGAACTAACCTTTTGATAAGCCCTGGAGACCATCTAAATTAAAGCCATTAAATCATGATTTGGTAGGATGTGAGGGTGCTTATGGAGACGTCCCCTTCACACTCTAGTGGTCAGGGTGTAGGTCTGTGGTGGTCAGTGCCGACAGGTCATCCCACAGCCGTGACGAATGACTTTCATCAGGGGGGCCCGTGGGCTCACAGGGGAAATGTGCATGGACAATGCTGCCAAAGACGCTGATATTTATCTACCAAAGCTCTGCCAGCCTGGACGCTGCAAGACAGAAACAACTAAAGACCGACTGGTTCAGCTGAGCCAAGCTTGTCAGCATTGTGCCTGAATTACAAGCATCAGCTAACAGATGACTGTTTGTTCAATTTTCCGGTGATGTCAAATGGAACGCAGGAAATCTTCGGCTAACTTCAACTCAAAGAAACATATTCTCTTCGCACCGTGCCTCACAGCAGCTCGCTGCCAATCCAGTTCAATACCAAAAGGAGACACCCCAAGACTGAAATGAGGCCAATTAGCAGAGGCACAGCTGATTCTAAAGCACTGATGAGGGGAGATGTGCCATCCTGGCTGTGGGCTCTATTCCCTCACAGCAGCCCTGCCTCCATCCGGACCACCATCGATATCCCATGAGGCTTTGGGGGACACTCCTGGCCAGCAGCCAGTATCCCAGTTTTCAGTTTAAGTCAATTTGCAGGCTATTTCAAGACCAGGACACTCTCTGCCTAAGCCTTTGGCACTGTAACAACAACAACAACCACGTTCATCTTAAACAATAACACGAGGAGATGACCCAGAATCTAAATACCAATTTGGTCAACAGTCCTCATGCCCTACAATGGAACTCTTTGTTTTACTTTGTGGCCCACAGCTAATTTCATCTTCATGATGATACACTAAGACAGACCTTGTGAGTGATGCATTGTACTGTGTTAAGTGTATTAACCAACTCGTGCAAAATATGAGGCCGTGTTATTTTTTTTTCTGTATTTTTCCCATTTGTTGCGTCTTTTCAAGAATGGGCTGATTACAGCTTTTGTTGTTGCATGCAGCAGAGTTGCATGACAACAGCTGCCCCTCAACTCGGCCATCATGGAGGAAGTTGAGGGAGAGAGTGAGATCGTGGCCGGGTTGGAGGAAGCCTTGTGCGGTGCTCAGAATGATCAGGACAATGTAATGGATGATGCCTACATTCTAAAACTCCTCAGGTTGTGCAGGCCACAGTCGATTGGTACAGAGAAAATATGACTTTTGTCGTATTTGGTGTCATTGTTCAAAAAAATGAGCGCAACGACAAACAGATGTGTTCTGTTCCGTCAAAAGGGTTTTGTAATGGACAGCAAATATTACAGATAATCAATATTTATGTCATATTGTTATCCACTACTGAACCTCATCTCCCCAATCATTAACAAAATAACCCCAAGCTTTTCTTTTATCAATTCTGCTGTAGAGAAGTAGAAAGGGTGGAGTATTAATTCTAGATAAGGCCTAAGATTCAATGCATTTGACGCATTTTTTTTGGCTATGTCGGTGCATCTGCGCACTATTGCAGTGTTTCTGGTGTGATTTGAGACTATTTACAATTCTAATTTAAATAATTTAGCATTTCCCGTAGCTGTCATGCATGCAGACTAGATACCAACTGTTAGTCCATGTCAACCCACCACCATCACCATCTGCTGTTTCAGATTGAGGTTTGAAAAGCCACAATATTCAGACATTGTTTCAAGACATCCCATTATGGAAACAGTTTATTGAAAACCATACAAGTGTGTAGGTGTTATGTGTGGAACTTCAGTAATTTTCTTTCAAAGTTTTTTAAAACAGAAATAAGAGGACGATGACAGGAGTTGTCCGAAAAGCCCCACTCTGTCCAAAAATGGTCAAAATAAATAAAAAATGCGCAACTCGGTCTCTAGCTCTCTGTCTGCCTCTCTCCCTCTCTCTCTCACTCTCTCTCACACACACACACACACACACACACGCACACAAGGCAAGCATGAGCACAGCAACACTAATGTGCACCTACACACAGGGAGTACATGGAATGATTGATACATTTGGAGTCTCACACATTTCTTTTATGGAAATCATCTAAATATGAATAATCCACAAGGCATACACCCATATTAGTGCTCAGTGATTAGCAGCAACAGCGACACAGACACCAGCTCTCACTGTGGCTCGAAGCGTCGAAGCAATCTCTCAACCAATGGACCCATCATATCATATCATGACCTCTTATGATGATGGTTTTTGGGTGGAAACTGAGACGAAGTGCCAGCAGCAGGGTCAGGGGAAGCGTGATATGTAGGATAGAGATCGTGGTGAAAAATGTGGAACAGCTGCTGTCGCTGTTAGTGACGGGTTTCTAGAATGTACCAGAACTACTGAGCATCCAGTCATTAGGGCTGAAAATCGAAGTAATGACATTTTCCTTGTATGTGTGTTGAGGCGCAACGCAGAGGAGGCGCGTCCTCCACTGTGTTGGTTAGAGGGTAATTCTGATTTTGAAGCCAGACAAACCTAATGTGACCAAATAAAAGTACCTAGTGGAAGGTCAAATTTGATCCTGAAAGGAAACATTAATATTTCAGACTTTGCTCACTGCCATGTGATGTTTTGCTCTTCCATTTATGTCATCAGCACCACAACAGGCAGGTCATGTGCTTTGGCCCACAGAGTTTTCAGTTGTCCTTCTGTCTCCTCTGGGTAAATCAAGATCACAGCTATGACTGAGCCTTTGTGATCCCAGCACAGATTACAAATCTCACATACTTGAAGTTATTTGATGATAATGTTGATTATTTGATGATAGAAATTATATACTTATCATAATTTAGATTAACAGGCCATCAGCAATATTATCATTATCAATCAAATCACTTTAGATGAATGTATGGCAAATGATTCATTATGTATTCGGCAATGGAAAACTAATCAAGTATAATCTGGTCAAGCATTTTCAGTGTTTTGTGTTGTTGCTGCATTTGATAATAAAGCATCTTGGTGTCACACACTGTCACAGACCTCAAGTACCAGTGATTTTAGCTGAGCTTCTGCAATGTTGCGATGGATTTCCCCTCATAGGTCATGATTTGTCTTTATTTTTTCCCACCAAATTTGTCTGTAGGAAAGTCTTGGATATGAAAATATATTGCTGATTAAAAAGTAGAGAGACATATACCAAGGGTCACCAACTATATTTGTCAGAGGGCCAAAATTTTACCGGACAGTCACCTCGGGGGCTGGACCCTCAAATAAAAATTGAATAAAAATGATTTTTTTTTTTATTGTATGTATATATTTTTTCCATTTCATTACAAAACTGAAGGCATTTTTAGCCTAGTTGCCTTAATAGTGTAGACCACATGATATTTCCCCCTTGAACCTTACAATTCTGGAATCCAGTCGTGGGCCGTATTGAATGAATCAGCGGGCCGCGTCTGGCCCACGGGCCGCCACTTGACGGTCATTGCCATATACAGTACACAATTGCATCTGCACTTCATCCCACAAAAGACAAATCTCTCTCCAACAATTCTTTCTATCTTGGACTGCTTGATATTGCTATCAGAAGCTGCCAAAAGCTTTAACTTTTGTCATTTTCTATTTGACCTTTGTTTTACCAAGTGAGATCCTTAAGAACAGTTTCCCAGGTCCCAGCGGAGGTAAAAACAAAAACAAACAAAAACAGAAAAGAAACAATGAGCTGTTACGGCTTCTCCTCCACACTCTGCCCCTCCTCCCCCGCCTGCCTCCCACAGACTCACAGCTCGTGCTCAGCGTGCTCTCAGGCGCACCTGAGTTGAGTTGCCACTAATTGTTGTTTGATTGACTGGCAGTTTGGCAGAGGGTGATTGGTGGATCTCCT
>OMPJ01010273.1:0-20200 GCA_900312935.1 Carapus acus
TTTCTTAATTCCTGTCATCTCCATACTTCCACAGATGTGTTGTCTGGACAAACCACCTTGCAGCCTCCATTCTTTTCAAAGCATCCATCACTTCCATCTTATTTACTTTCCTGCACCTCCTGCTCCACAATTGCTCTTCCATCCGCCCTCCTCTCACTATCATCCCCTCACTGAGCTGCCACCTTAACCCCTCCCTGAGCTGCCACCTTAACGTGGGGGAGGGGTTTGAGTACCCGAATGATCTTGAGAGCTATGTTGTCAGGGGCCCCTGTAGGGGCCCCCGGTAGGGTATCCCAAGGCAAAAATGTCTCAAGTGACGGGTCAGACGAAGAGCAGCTCAACGACCTCCTATGAAGAAACAAGAACAAAGGAAGATCACGTCGCCCGGACTGGCGTCACCGGGGCCCTACCCTGGAGCCAGGCCCGGGGTTGGGGCTCCCCAGCGAGCGCCTGGTGGCCGAGCCTCTGCCCAAATTTAAAAGTAAATTTAAGATGCAGCTCACTAGTGAGTTGTGCTATTTTTAGAACAGGCCCCATGTGGTCCTTCCAGGCGACCTGGATACTTGAAGGTACCCGAGCACCTTTAGGTGCACTACATCCAAAAGCCTTCATCTGGTCTATTTGTTTTGCGCCAAATCACAACAGAAGTTATCTAAAGGTGCTCTCCAATATAGAGCCAGTGAAGACTAAACTTTATAACTGTTATATACAGAGACCCAACATATCCCCCATTAGAGTGGAACAATACATGTGGAACAATTGCAAGGCCCTTCAATTGGCTCTGTCCATTATGGTCTCTATTTCTTTTCTGGGCAAGACTAAACCATCTTAATCTTGCCTTTATGACCTTATCTCCAAACTGCCTCTCCATAGTTGTTATTCTGATGTACTCATTTTCATTCTTAACAATGGGAGTAACCCATTTCATCCATCGCTACTGTAACAGTCAGCCGATTTATCATTCTTCATGTTAGATTCTCCTTAGATAACCCTATGATTGGTAAAATCACATTTCCTAATCTGTTTCTTGTTCTTGTAATTTTTGTCGTCCTTTCTCAGTGATTTCCTGTGGAAATCCAGGAACACCACGGAATTCCCAAATCCAGAACCACGATGGCCTCACCTTCTCAAGGTCCATTACGTATGCTTGTCGGGAGGGCTATTTCTCCACTGGGCTGCTCACCCGACACTGCACCATTAATGGAACCTGGACGGGGAGTTTACCCGAGTGCTCAGGTAATTAATGATCTTAACTGAGAACCTCATTAAGTATGCCAAAGATGCTTAACCCTCTATCCACACATATATCCACACAACCTCTTAGACCCTTGCTTTCTTTCGTCCTCTGTCTCTGCCCAATTCTTTTCCCATATTGAAAGGTGACAACACGGAAAATTGACACAAAGCGGGTGCCCACTGAGTGCATTCGTTCAATGAGTGACTCACTAGAATGACTCAGTTTTTTGCACAATTAAAATCTAATCTAATTTAATTTAATATAATTTAATCTAATATAATCCAATCTAATCTAATCTAATCTAATCTAATCTAATCTAATCTAATCTAATCTAATTGTCCTCCTCTTTTGGTTGCTCCCTTCAGGGGTCACCGTCGTGGATTATCCTTTTCCACCAATTATTGTCCATCCAATTGTTAACTGAGACACCCACTGCCCTCATTCTTACTCAAGAACATCCATGAACCTTCTCTGTGTGGCCTTCCTGTTTTCCTCTTACCTTCCAATGTATCAGCTCTCTGTCCTCTATGCATGACCAAATCATCTTAGTCTTGCCTCCCTGACCTCAACCCCTCATCACTCAGCATTAGTAGTTCCTCTGCTGAGCTCATTTTGTATTCTGTCTGACCTGGTCAACCCCCCCCAAAAAACACCCAAAAACCTCTGCAACTTCACATTTGCTTCATACAAACAGAGCCATTGTTTGAAATGCATACATGGCAGGTCTGACTGTCATCTTTTAAGTATTCCCTTTCAATCTGACTGCGTGCTATGTGCTTATCACAAAGCACTCTTGACATTCTCCCCCACCCATGCCACCTGGCTCACACTCTATTCTTCAACGCAATGGTTGACCCTAGGTATTCAAAGTCATCCCTCCTCGCTATCTTATTCCTTGCAATCTCATCTCTCTACCTGCCTCACTGTCATTCATACACATCAACTTTGCCATGCTCCTGCTGACACTCATTCTCGTGCTCTCCAGAGTGTTTTTATCTTCATAGATAGCCTACACCAACATCTCCTCTTCTCCTGATTTTCTCGTACAGCAATACAGTTCCTACACGCTTTCTATAGGAAATAGACACCGTGCAACACCCTCTGATCTTGTCTTTGCACTTACATCAGCACTCCATTCCTTTAGGCATCCTCGCGACCCCCCAAACTGTTGAACAATCTAATCAGAAATTCAACTGCTCTCTCCCTATGACTTCTCCATACCTCAGCAGATATGCCCTCTGGGCCAACAGCTTTTCTAGCCTTAATTCACAGCTTCCCTCACTTACATCTGACTGCACGTCCTGCTCCACAACTATTCCTCCATCTGCCCTCCTCCCCCTCTCTTCATCCATATTCATTAGGTCTTTAGAGTACTCCTTCCATCTTCTAAACGTACTCTGTCCACTCACTAGCACGTTCCAATCTTGGATTTTTCATCATTCCAACTTGCTGCAAATGTCTCCTGGGTTTATCTCTCTGCTTAGACACTTGACCTGAAGTCCCCCTCTCCTTCTGTACTGTCCAGCCTCTTACGTAACTCACTCTGTTCCACCTCCTCCTTTGCTACAGCTCTTTTTTACCATAGACCAAGCTTCAAAGTACTCCTGTCTTCTCTCTGTCCATCCCACTTCTTCTTAACCAACTTTTTCCACCGGATGCGCTTTTGTTCATCCTCATTGCACCACCAAGTCTGTTTGCCTTCTTTCCTCTGACGAGAGGAAATGCCATACACCTTTCAATTCAATTCAATTCAATTCAATTCAATTCAATTCAATTCAATTTTCTTTGTGTAGTGCATACTGTATATACATATCACAAGAGAAGTTATCTCAAGGCGCTTTCCAAGATGGAGCAGGTACACCTCCTCAACATTTGAACATTCAAACTCTGTAAGACACACAGAGTGACACAATATTTCACCCATTAGCAGTAATGGCAAGTATAAAACTCCCCTCAAGCTGGTAGAAACCTTGGGCATCCCAGGCAGCAGGTTGGCGGCCATCTACCTTATCTGGTTGGGTTGAAAGAGAGAGAGAGAGAGGCAGAGACAGACATAAAGATGCACAGCAAACTGATCAGGAACAAGAGGTCCACTGTTTTGGTCGTGGTCACTGGTCGTGGTCCAGCTGGTTGATAAAGCACAAGACACAAAGACTCTGGGGAAGAGGCCGAATTAGTAACATGGATTACCAAGACATGGACGGATGGATGGATGAGAACTATTTATATCTGTATATAGATGCTGTGACCAGAGATGAAAGTTTCTTATTTCCTGATCTCCTGATTGTGGTCACACGCCGAGCAGATGAGTGAGGAGTGAAGCACTGGAGAGGCTAGCAACCCAATGTGACTTATTTTGGCTCACTAGATGTGGCACTCTATATTTTATTCTGACATGAAAAAATTGTCACACTGACATCAGCAAAAACCAAGACCTCCCTCTTTTGTATCTGCCTGTGCCAGTTATCAGCTGTGGTGATCCAGGAGTACCAGCCAATGGAGTGAGATTAGGCAGTGATTTCACCTACAACCACACAGTCACTTTCCAGTGTTCCCCTGGCTTCACAATGGATGCTGACCGTGCCTCCATGCTTGTCTGCACCAAAGACAGAACCTGGAATGGCACCAAACCTCTCTGCAAAGGTTTATGAAGAACAGTCCTTGAAATACAGATGGAAAGGTTAAAGAAGGCAAAGGTCTTACGTGAGTTTTTTCTTGCTTCATTTGAGGTATCACCTGCGATGCCCCACCCACAATTCCAAATGGACAGGTTGTGGGCACTGACTTCAGATGGGGCTCAAGCATCAGCTACTCCTGCAACCAGGGTTATCAGCTATCCCTGCCCACAGTGCTGACCTGCCAGGACATTGGCAACTGGAATGGAGAGAAGCCGCAGTGCTTCCGTGAGTATTGATGTCCAGTATTGATATCTCCCTTGGCCTCTGGTTTGTTGCTTGGTTATCCAGCTCTCCTGCCTGACTTTCACATCTGTTTTTTTTCCTCATTTCATCGCAGCTGTGTTCTGTGGGGACCCTGGGATACCAGCCAATGGAAAGAGAGAAGATCGGGGCTTCACCTACCTCTCCTCAGTTTCCTTTTCATGCTACCCTCCTTTCGTCCTTGTAGGCTCCATCCGGAGATATTGCCAGTATGATGGCACTTGGAGTGGCACGCAACCTTCATGCATTGGTGTGCATTTGAGCATTTTTTGTCCATACTCTGTGAACACAGTATGTACAGCAAATTGTAAATAATTTACTTTTCTTAACCATTTGATTTAAAATCTAGATCAAAATAGTAATCAAATAGAAATCAAATCAAAATCAAATAGTTTTCAATTCAATTCAATTCAATTCAATTCAATTCATTTAATTTCAAATCAATTCAGTTTTATTTGTATAGCACCAAATCATAATCGTCAAATCATTTTTGCAAGGCACCTTCCAAAATGGAGCAGGTAGAGCTTCTCAGCATTTCAACATTCAAATTCCATAAGATGAAAACAGAGAGCCAACATATCCCCCGTTTGCAACTGTGGCGAGGAAAAGCTCTCCTTTAAAGGGAAGAAACCTAAGGCTGGCAAGGCTTCAGATAGGCAGCCAGCTGCCTTGACCAGTTGGGTTGAAAGAGAGAGGTAGAGAGAGTGACAGAGGCAGAAACATGCATAAAGATGCACAGCAGTAGATTCACAGCATGCCAATCAGGAGCAGGACCCAGATGTGTGGAGGTCTGTCATGTTCCAGCTGCAGTCTGCAGATTAATGAAGCACAAGACAAAGACTGGGGGAAGAGGCCCAATTAGTAACATTCAATTCAATTGAATTCAATTTTATTTATGTAGTACCACATCATTAAAGAACTTATCTCAAGGCGCATCTAGAGTCACAGACCGAGACCCAACACATTTCTGACATTACAAGCACTAAGTGACGGTTGCAAAGAAAAACTCCCCTTTAGTAGGAAAAAACCTCTGACAGACCAGGCTGCAGGTGGGCGGTGTTCTGCCTTGACCGGTTGAATTGATATAGGGAGAGAGCAAGAGAGAGGTCAGGAGCAGGGCCTGGATGCTTTGAAAGTCCATCATCACAGAAGCACATCAGTTATCACTGGTGATGCTCCAGCTGTGATCTGTGGGTTGACTGAGCAGGAGACAAAGATTCTTGGGAAGAAGCTGAGTTAGTAATATGCATTAATGAGACATGGATGTATACAGGTGACAGAGAAAGGAAGACAGGAAGGGGAGGAAGCCCCGAATACCTAACTAGGGAGGCGTCCAGGAGGCATCCGGTGTAGCACCTAAACTGGCTCCTCTCGATGTGGAGGAGGAGCGGCTCTACTTTGAGCTCCTCTCGGGTGACAGAACTCCTCACTCTATCTCGTAGAGTGCATCCAGCCCCCTGCGGAGGAAACTCATTTTGGCCGCTTGTATCCGAGATCTTGTTCTTTCAGTCATGACCCAAAGTTCATGGCCATAGGTGAGGGTAGGAACGTAAATCGACCAGTAAAGCAAGAGCTTTGCCCTTTAGCTCAGCTCCTTCTTCACCACAACGGACCGGTACATCGACTGCATCACTGTAGCTGCAGCACCGATCCGTCTGTTGATCTCCCATTCTATTCTACACTCACTTGTGAACAGGACCCCAAGATACTTAAACTCCTCCACTCCTCAGAGGATCTTGTCTCTGATCTGTAGGGTGCAAACCACCCTTTTCCGTTCAAGAACCATGGCCTCATATTTAGAGGTGCAGATTTTCTCGCACTCGGCTGCAAACCGCCCCAGCACACGCTAGTGGTCCTGGTCTGAGGGTGCCAAAAGGACAATATCATCTGCAAAAAGCAGCGATGAGATCCTGTGGTCCCCTAACTGAACCCCCTCCATCCCCTGGCTGCCTCTTGAGATCCTGTCCATATAAATAATGAACAGGACCGGTGACAAAGGGCAGCCCTGGCGGAGGCCAACATGTACTTGGAATATGTCTGACTTACTGCAGGCAATGCGGACCAAGCTCCTGTTCCGGTCGTATAGAGACCGCACAGCCCGTAATAAGGGGCCATTAACACCATACACCTCCCACAGAGCACCATGAGGGACCTAGTCAAATGCCTTCTCCAAGTCCACAAAGCATCATGGACTGGACTGGTTGGGCAAACTCCCATGATCCCTCCAGTACTCTGCGGAGAGTAAAGAGTTGGTCCAGTGTTCCATGGCCAGGATGGAACCAGCACTATTCCTCCTGGATCTGAGGTTCCACTACCTGCCGGATTCTGCTCTCCAGCACCCTGGAGTAGACTTTCCTGGGGAGGCTGTGGAGTGTGATCCCCCTGTAATTGGAACACACCCACCAGTCCCCCTTCTTAAACAGAGGGACCACCACTGCGGTCTGCCAGTCCAAGGGCACTGTCCCCGACTGCCATGCGATGTTACAGAAGCGTGTCAGCCATGACAGCCCTGCAACACCTACAGACTTGAGGTACTCAGGACAGATCTCGTCCACCTCTGGCGCCTTGCCACCGTGGAGCTTGTTAACTACCGCGGTGACTTCATCTCTGGTGATGAGCGAGTCCGCTTCCGGGTCCTCCGCCTCTACTTCCTCTATGGGAGACATGTCAGTGGGGTTGAGGGGATCCTCGAATTATTCCTGCCACCGCCCGACCACATCCTCAGTTCCCCGCCTCCACTGTAAACAGTGTTGGTCGGGCACTGCTTCTCCTTCTTGAGGCGCCGGACGGTTTGCCAGTACTCTCCCGAGGCGGACCGATATTCCCTCTCCATGGCCTCTCCAAACTCCTCCTAGGCCCGTGTTATTGCTTCCGTGACAGCCCGTGCTGCCGCACACTTGGCCGGCCGGTACCTGTCAGCTGCCTCAAGAGACCCACAGGACAAATGAGCCCTATCGGCCTCCTTCTTCAGCTTGACGGCATTCCTCACTTCCGGTGTCCACCACCAGGTTCGGGGATTGCCGCAGGCACCCGCAGCCTTACGGCCACAGCTTTGGACTGCTGCTTCGACAATGGAGGTGGAAAACATGGTCCACTTGGACTCTATGTCCCTAGTTCTCCCGCAGGTGGGGTACGATCTAGTACCAACCCGAGGACCTCCAAGAAGGCTGGGAACTGGCGCTGCTGTTTGGCCTGTATGCTGATACAACAGCAAGAGACCTGTCCTCGGCCTGAGGGCGCAGGGACACACCCTCTCGTTCACTGGGGAAAATCTCCAACTAGTGACAGCAGAGCCAAGGGGCTTCTAATAAATTCACTCCTGCTCGCCGCCTCTCCACACGGGTAACTCCAGAGTAGAAAAGAGTCCAGCCTCTGTCAAGAGGTTGGGATCCAGAGCCCAGGCTATGGATAGAAGTGAGCCCTACTATTTCTAGTCGGAAACGCTCCACCTCCTGCACCAATCCGGGCTCCTTACCCCCCAGTGAAGTGACGTTCCATGTTCCGAAAGCCAGCTGATCTGCCCGAGGATAAGGTCGCCGAGCCCTCCCCCTTTGACCGCCACCCATAACACAAAGCACCGACCTTACGGCCCCTCTTGCAGGTGGAGGGTCCACTGGAGGGCGCCTTTTCGAGCTGTGCCCAGCCGAGCCCCGTGGGCAGAGGCTCGGCCACCAGGCGCTTGCTGGGGAGCCCCAGCCCCAGGCCTGGCTCCAGGGTGGGGCCCCAGCGACGCCAATCTGGGCAACGCGAACCTCCGTGTGGGGGAAACAACCCCCATATGCCTGGACTTAAGCTTGTCAATTAGTTTCATCAGGCTTCTTTGATGGATACAGTAGCATAACTGCATAACAATGAAAGTGGATAGAGAGTTTCCTGATGATACTGCAAAGTGGAAACACATATAGAGTGAAAAGCATCAGTCCAAGCAGAACCCTGTGGTACTCCATGTCTAACCCTAGTGCACACAGAGGATTCATTGTTAACATATATAAACTGAAATTTGCCTGACAGATAAGACTTAAACCAGATCAAAGCAGTTCCTATAATGCCGATTAGATTAAATCTTCTAACCTCTGTAGAAGGATCAGATGGTTGATGGTATCAAATGCTGCACAAAGATCCACAACCTTAAGTACAGAGATAAGACCTTTATCTGGGGCAATCAAGAGGTCATTTGTGACCATCACCAGTGCTGCCTTGGTGCTATGATCCAGAATGAGACCTGACAGAAATTACTCAAACAAAGTATTGCTCTGTAGGAAATCACACAACTGATTGGCGACAAATTTCTCCAGGATCTTGGAGAGTAACGTAAGGTTAGAAATAGATTTTTTATGATATGCCGTATGCATTTTTTCTTCCGTACATATTCGTCCTCCTTGCAGATTTTTTCTTCTGCATATATTTATTTCCTACAGGAATACATGGATCAGTAGATTCGTGACTCAGAGTTATCTTGGCCAGGGTACTGGGAAGGAACCTTGGATTTTTTTCATTTTCCTCGATTAATGAGGAGTCATTGGTGGCTCTTGCATTACTGAGGGCCTTTCTATAGGTTTTCAGACTATCTTGCTAGGCTAAGTGAGATTCATCAAACCTACTTGAGCACTTAGATGGTAATGCGCCAATATATGATAGTGCCTGATCATTAAGCGCCTTGTGTGAGAAGAGAATAATTTCAAATTCTGTTCTTGATTGAAGTACCAGTGCATAGTAGCTAACACAGGGGAAATGTGGTCTCTTTCCACAGTTTCTGGCAATATCCTTGCTGCAGTATTCTGTACGAGCTGGAGAGGCTTCAATGGCTTGTTGCTACAACCTGATAATAAAGAATTACAATAATCCAACCTAGATTGATAAATGCATGAACCAGTTTTTCTGCATCCTTCAATGATAGCATATATCTAACCTCAGCAATATTATGTAAGTGAAAGGTGACAGGTCTTGACATTGCTATTCTCTTCAAATCGATAACACTTGCAACACTGCAGATTTGAAAATGACTAAATTTAATTTTGTAAATCAATATTTTAATGTAAATACAAACTCTGTCGAAGTTCAATATTGTTAAACATACCTTTATCTCATCACTCCAACGATCTGATTCTTACATGAAAAGATCATGCGGAAAAAACAACACGCAAGCAAAATATCAGTACCCGCTTTGAACTAAACAGAGTGACGCTTTTTAATCAGACATGTAATGATCGAGCATGCTGCAGACTTCCAATGATCATTCATTAAAAAGATTATATTATTATTGGTGTAACAATGTGAACAAATATTGTGTGGCATTTTCCAAAATCTGTCTGATTTCCCCATTGTGAGCGCCACTGCCCAACAACCGTCTGTCACAAACCGTGATTGTGTTTCCTCTCACAGGAAGTTACACATCACAAAATGAGATTCATTTTAAATCACAAGAAATCTGTGTATTTTCCTATAAAACCACAAGTGGCATTGCTGGCAAATGGCTGCCTTATTTTACTGATCTTATTTTTAATTAATGCTACTGCCGTAAGTGCACTTTCATGCTCACATGAAAAAGTATCACAGAAAAAAAATCCCAACAAGACTGCCATTTTGGTTTTACACAAAATTTGTTGTGGTTGATTGCGTCTGATTTTCTCCACGTAAGTCTAGCAGTAACTGAAGTATTTTCCTCCAATAATCGATGCAAGATACCTGATACAAAATCTATGTGCGTGTGTGCTTGCGTGCGTGCGTGTGTGTGTGTGCATGAATGCATGTATGGGTTTTACAGACCCCACCCATACTACATGTGGGGACCCTGGCACTCCCCTCTTTGGGAACCAGAATAACAGCCAAGGCTACCAGGTGAGGGTTCATAAAACATTGATTCATTCAAATAGTGATGTCATGATTTTTAATTAGAATATTTGCATTGATAATGTCACAGAGACCTCCTGTAACAGTGTTATGAGCCTAAGGTTAGATTTTTGCTGCATTAGAGACTGATATGTCCAAAGGTTCCATTTCACACAAAATACCGAGAGGAGTGGCCAAAACAATATCAATTATAGTAATGCACGTTATTTTAATTGACACCCTCAAAGCAATCAAAGCTACTTTATATTGAAATCAAGGTAAAGGTGTAACAGTATTTGAGGGAGAGTAGGTGCGTAATAGATGCATTGATCCAGGACATTACTAAGAAAACTGCGAAGTAAAAACATATTTTTTAAATGTATAGACAAATTAATTATCAGAAGTGATTTTACAAAGTCGAGAGAGTTAGGGATGAGGAGGATGGTGTTGCGCCTTGGGGTGAGCAGCTGAAAGCTCTGCTCTACAAAAAGTAAGGCGGGTAGAGATAACAGTGAGATGAAGAGAGGGAGGGGTTGGAAGAGGTGGAGATGTAGTTTTAGTATGACAGATATGGAGGAGCAAGATGATGGATGATTGTACATGTAGGCAGAATGGTAGGCAGAATGTATGTGGAAATTTGAAAGTGGTGTACTGTATTGGGAACCATTGACGCTACCTAGTAAAGGTGGAAAGGGGCTTTACCAAAGGCAATACTGGAGTTTGTGACATGACAGAATTGTGGTTGTGCAGTTGATGAGGGTTGGGCAATTCATATTGAGTAGGTTGAGACATTAAGACAAAGCCGTACTGTTAACATGATTTGGCAAAGATAGAGTGTTTTCAGGCTAGGCTCTACTCTTCAACATTAGAGGTCAGTATTGGCAAAAGAGGATGAAGTGCCAATCAGAGTGAGTTTTTTTTTTTTCTTAATCATTGTTTCATTTGGATTGGATTGGATTGGATTACATTCAAACTTCTCATTCTAACTCACAAATCCCTGCACGCACTGGCCCCTCTGTATTAAATCAACCTCCTTCACGTTCACCATTCTTCACACAGCCTGTGGTCTGCCAAAGGTGCGTCTAGAAGACGCACCTTTGGGAGGAGGGCCTTCAGTGTGGCAGCCCCCAACTCTCTGGAATTCGCTCCCATTACAGCTCTGTCAAGCCCAAACCATGGAGTCCCTCAAATCCATGTTGAAGAGGCATTTGTTCTAGTTGCAATTGCCTGCCAAATCTGTCACCCTGTCTTATGTTATGATGTTTTTGTTATTGTAAAGCCTCCCTGGGTGACCTTCTGAAAGGCGCAATGTCTAACTGGAGACTGATGTTAGTTTGCATATCAAATCTGTGGCAGTGAGGAGTTGACAGTTGACTTTGCAAAGTTACATGTCACATGTCAACATCTTTTTCACCCCATCGGGTGAAAAGAAACACCCTGAGGGGGGTCAAGCATCAGCGCTATTTAATGACACATGCCTGACAAACTTTGGAAACATTCTCGTAGAAAGGAGAGTGTGGGCCACCTCGGACAGATTTCTGTTGTAACGGTCCACAGATGAGAGTGAGAAAGGTGCTGCAGAAAAGGTGAAAAGATAAGAAAGTGAAATAATACAAATTTTGAAGCAATGAAGTTTAGCGATATAGAATTTCTTTGTGTTGCCATATAGTGAGTTGTGTTAAGCAATTAAGTGAGTTTGACATGTTAAATTCTTCTACTTTTTAACATTCCCTTGTTATTTCTCTGTTATATCCTTGTGAGTTAAAGATGGCTCTCAGTTGAAAACAACAAAAAAATGACCGCTCTTTGGAGAGGCTGGAACAAACTAATGGCATTTCTAATCATTTCAACGAGGAACATTTATTTGATATAACAGGAATCTTGAATCTTTTATTGTAATTACTCCAGTTAACATTGTGTAATGAAATTACGGTGCTGAGTGTCTGTGCAAAAAAGCATAAAAAAGAGAAAGAAAAAAGAAACTCTATATACAGAAGAAATGTATATAGAAGTATATTCATTGTAGAACAGTATAAATTGTAGCAGCGATGATGGAGCGGGAAGGATTGACAGGAGTATGGAAAGATTGAGTTGAGGGTATTTCTTATAGCACATTGTTGGTCTAGTTTGTTTTTAATTGCATAAGACCTGTTATTTAATACCATTGAGGTGACTTATGGCTGCTGGGAAAGAGGTGTTCCCAAGTCTGGTGGTCGTTGTTTTTATTGCCCTTAACGCCTGCCTGAGGGAAAACGTTTAAACAGTCCATGTGCGGAGTGTGAAGGGTTCTGGAGGATCCTATTTGCACTTAATCTGCAGTTAGAACTGTGTAGTTCTTGCAGTGATAGGAGAGGGCTGCCAATGATTCACTGCGCGACCTGGATGACCCTCTGGAGTTCCTTTTTATGTGCTACTGTGCTGCTGGAGAACCTTGCACAGAGGCAGTAGGTGAGGATGCTCTCTACTTTGCAGCGATAGGACATCAGAATTTTCCCTGAGATGTTGTATCCCCTGAGAACCCTCAGGAAGTACAGTCTTTTCTGAGCCTTCCTCACCAGTCTAGCAGTACGGGGTCCCCAGGTCAGATCCTCCCTGATGTTGACTCCCAGGAATCTATAATCAGAGAACCTCTCTACACAGTTCCCATCAATGACAAGTAGCCTCATGTTGTGAGTCTGATGAGGTGCTGGCCTACTCTGACGCTCTGGGTGCGTTGAAAGAGGAAGTCCTTAATCAAGATGTACATGGAGTATGGGAGTCCGACGCAACGTCGGTAAATCTCTGTTTTGAGGTCTCCATTTTTGGTCACTGTCGAGCTGAGATATTTGAAGGTAGGGACAAAGTTGACTGGGCTTTGGCGTCAAGTAAGAATGGTGGTGGGCAGAGTCTATCACCTAAATGCATGATTTCGGTCTTGGACCTCCTTATCCTCAGTCCGAGCTTTGTGGACTGCACATCAAACACACTGAGGGTCTCATGAAGCTGATTGGCAGTCTCGCCAATCAGGGTGGTGTCATCAGAGTAATTGAGGTCCTTAAGGATGTGGTTGCCTAGTGGCACTTCAGGAATCCTCTCACAGGCACTTCACATCAGGTGGTCAGTGACGCAGTTAAATAATTCTTAAGCGTCAACGAAGCCCTGCTTTACCCTGCTGTTAAGTCATCGTCAAAGTCAATTTTATTGTCAGTCCCTATATACTGTATGTACCGACAGATAGAGGGCTGAAATTGTGTTCCTCTCTCATCCACGCTGCGTAACAGAATACACAAAAGAGTACATATACAAAAGAACATGAAATGTAGGGAGCAGTGTAAGGGGAGTACAAAATATAAAAAAGTGAAAGTGCAAATGCAATGGCAGAGCAAAGTACAATGGCTGTGCAAATAAAGTTATCCCTTAGCCTGTTAGTCCTGAAGCAGAGGCGTTGGTGAGCTCTCGTGGTCAGTGATGTGATGTTTGCTTTCCAGGAAAGGTCCTCAGTGATGTGCACACCAAGGAATTTGGTGCTGCTCACTCTCCACATGACCACCAGAGTGGGGAACCACTGAGCCATTCACATGTACACAGCTTTCCGCACCCTGGTCATCTGCTCGAAAAGTGTGGTGATCTTGGGTGGGACTCCAAGGAACTTCCAGATATTCTAACATGGTGTCAAAACTGATCCAGTAAAGGGCCGTGTGGGTGCAGGTCTTTGTTCCAACCAAGCAAAAACACACCTGAGTTTACTAATCAAGGGCCTTAGCAAAGACGATTGGTTGACTAATTGACTTAGGTGTGCTTCTGCTTGGTTGGAGCAAAGACCTGCACCCACACGGCCCTTTACTGGATCAGTTTGACACCCCTGTTGTAGAAGGACCCATGATCCACCGTGCCAAAGGCAGCCTTGAGGTCAATAAAAGCGCTGAGTAGGTGTCAGTCCTCTTTGAACTCCTGGGCCTTTTCTATTAAGTCTAAGAGATGTGGTCGGCGGTGGAGCGGTTGGGCATAAATGTGGCTTGTTGTTGAAGGCGTATGCTTGTGATGGCAGGTTTAGAGCTTGAGGATTAGAATGCAAATAGATAGTCTTCCAGGGATGGAGAGGAGCGTGACGCGTCTATGGTTGCAGCAGGTCAGCTTCCTTCAGCTTCCAGAGGGCAAGTGTGATACCCCGCCTCCAGTCATCAGGCAGTGACTCAGAGACCCACACATAAAGTAGCTGATGATATGTGTGAGCCACAAGCTGATGTTGTCACCCCTGAGCCTCAGAATCTCTGCTGTGATGGTACGTCAGCTGACAGCTTTACCATTCTTGAGCTTCGTCATGGCTTCTTTGACCTCAAATGGTATGGATGGGATCTTTGGAGACAAAGTGATTCAAAGTGATTCAAATCCGTATTGTCATATGTACAGCATGGAAACAAGTTTCCCTGCACAATGAAATTCTTACCTTGCTGCCCTGCACCGGATGCCACAGGTAAGCAATACAGATGAGTAGAACTGTTGAACTGTGGAGGGAGATGTATACATGCAGAGGAAGAAGAGTGCAAAAAGGACAAGAATTTACAGAGGGAAAATGCTCACAGCATATGATTGATGGGGGGGGGTTCTCATGATCCTCTACTCTTAAAGTAGAGAGGGTGAGCAGCTTCAAATACCTGGGGCTCCATTTCAGTGATGACCTCACCTGGACACTGAACACCACACAGGTAGTGAAGAAGGCTCAACAGTGGCTGTACTTCCTGGGGAGGCTGAGGACTTTCGTAATGTCACCTAAGATCCTCAGCAACTTCTGCCACTGCTTGATTGAGTCTGTCCTCACCACCTGCATCACTGTGTGGTACGGCAGCATGACTGCAAAGGACCACAAAAGCCTGCAGAGAGTGGTAAAGTAAAGAAAGTGATCTAAGATCATTGGGACACCACAGCCTGCTCGGCAGAGCATCTACTATTGCCGAGTCCAAAGGAAAGCTGCCTCCATCATCAGAGACCCCACACACCCGCAACATGGACTGTTCTAACTCCTCCCCTCAGGAGATACAGGAGTGTCAGATGCTATAATCTGATGGCTGTGGGAAAGAAAGAGTTCTTAAACCTTGTGCACCTGCATCTGACACTCCTGTATCTACGGCCTAAGGGGAAGTAATTTTTACATCTCCATGAGCATTGTCATTTTCAATTTCAATTCAATTTTCAAATTTTCAATTTCAATTTTATTTGTATAGTGCCAAATCATAACAGAAGTTATCTAAAGGCACTTTCAAAGATTACATTACAGACAGACAGCTAGTATATTCCCCCCATCAGCAAGCACTGGGCGACGGTGGCAAGGAAAAACCCCCCTTAAGTGGGAAGAAACCTCGGGCAGACCAAGCTTGACCGGTTGGGTTGAGAGAGAGGGGAAGAGAGAGAGAGAAAGGTATATAAATATGACCTGTTGGGTTGAGAGAGAGGGGAAGAGAGAGAGAGAAAGGTATATAAATACACAGTAAAAAGTAAATAGTGTCAAGGTTACAATTGAATCTAGCATAAATTAACTGTTGATATGTATAGATGTAAACATGGCATAAACACTGCATGTGGATGCGCACTGATTCCTCATTAATTTTTGTGACCTCCGACTGGCGTAGCGCTGCGCTTCCTTTGGACAGCCACCCAACCGGCCTGACTTCCCGTCTGCTCGGGAGCTGCCAAGGACTAACAGAAACTAAACTAAGACGATCCGCACTGGCTGCTACGGGAGGGGGCTGGCTAGCTACAGTAGCTAGTGACTGACTCTCCATGGTGCAGAGCCAGGTCTTTAGCTCAGTTAGCCTAGCCTCCAACTCTGCAAATAAACTATATTTATTGCACGTATTATCGTTCAATGAGGCAGAGGAGTTTCTTAGCAGGAGAGCAGGAGAGGAAGAGGGAAAGAGAGAAGCCATAGCTGAATGATAAAGCAGGTTTGGATGGATCATTAAAGAGAGAAAGACTACTAAGCTTAAGCAGGACCAGAGACAGTAGCAATCTACAACGGAAAATGGGCGCTTGTAATAAAGAGTATGGCAAAATTAATCTGGGTTTCACAGAAATATGCGGAGAGACTATCTGTGACACGAGCTACAGGTAACCGGAAATGACCGAATACGCTCACTGCAGCACGCAGTCGCAGTTACCTGCCATCTGTGACGCATGTTTGGCTGCACATCCAATGAGCATGTGACCTACAAAACTCTTGAATTGTAAATCATTCTTCATATACTGGCAAGTAAACTTACTGCACCATATCCTGAAACATGGTCTGATTCATTTTCCAGATAAGCAGCACTGTGTTCTTCAGCTGCAGGAAGGGCTACTTACTACAAGGTTCCATTTCTCGCAGCTGCCTACCAAACCTCATCTGGAGCGGCTTCCAGCCCGAGTGCATAGGCATGTACTATGAAAAATGACAATACTAAACAATAACTTTGCGGCAACTGAGACACTGAAGTGCAGACCTATTGTCCTTTTACTGCTGACAGCTTTTTCTTCGTTTGTGATTTCTCCCAGCTCATCACTGTAGCCAACCAGAGCTTCCAGCACAGGCTGATGTAAGAGCTATAGAGCTGCCGTCCCTTGGATATACCCTGATTTACACATGTCAGTCTGGGTTCTACCTGGCAGATGGGTCCGAGCACAGGACCTGCCGGTCTGACGGGAGCTGGACAGGGAAGCCACCCCTCTGTCTAGGTATGAACACTGTTCGATAAGAAAATGTTTTGGCTACAGTACTACAAATGATAAAGTCAATTCTAAACATCATGGTCCACAGGTGCTCCAGTCTCACATCACGTGTCAACCTGCATATTACCATTGTGAATTGTCAGACTTCCTCTTGCAATAGTACATTTTATTTTGTACCCATTTAATATCATATGTTCATATTCTAGGCCCAAAAACACACAGTGCAACTGGGCTTTTCTGTATGTCTCCTCCGGTATCTTGAAAGCAAAAATAGCACCTGCCATACTCTTTCATGGCATGAGGCCGTACTCCTGTCTGCCTCTTGATACCTCTTGCCTTAACCTAGTTTCAACAACTCCATCCCATTTCTTATGGCAAAAATTCATCCATCCATCCATCCATTTTCTGCCGCTTTTACAGGGCCAGGTTTGTAGGGGCAGCAGTCTCAGAGGGGAAGCCCAGACTTCCCTCTCCCCTGACACCTCCTCCAGCTCCTCTGGGAGGACCCCGAGGCATTCCCAGGCCAGCTGGGAGACACAGTCCCTCCAGCACATTAGTACATGCATCAATGAGACATGGATGTATACAGGTGACAGAGAAAGGAAGACAGGAAGGGGAGGAAGCCCAGAATACCTCCCTAGGAAGGCGTCCAGGAGGCATCCAGAAAAAATGCCCAAGTCACCTCAACTCGCTCCTCTCAATGTGGAGGAGGAGTGGCTCTACTTTGAGCTCCTCCCTGGTGACAGAACTCTTCACCCTATCTCGTAGAGTGCGTCCCGCCACCCTGCGGAGGAAGCTCATTTCGGCCGCTTGTATCCAGGCTCTTGTCCTTTCGGTCATGACCTAATGTTCATGACCCTAAAGTTCATGACCATAAGTGAGGGTAGGGACGTAGATCAACTGGTACATAGAGAGCTTCGCCTTCCCGCTCAGCTTCTTCACCACGACGGACTGGTACACCAACTGCATCACTGCCATTGCTGCACAGATTCGTCGGTCGATCTCCTGTTCCATTCTACCCTCACTCGTGAACAGGAACTCAAGATACTTAAACTCCTTCACTCAAGGCAGGATCTCGTCTCCAATCCAGAGGGTGCAAACCACCTTGGCGAAAATGTCACACATATTGCTGCCAGTGTCCCTCACAACCTTGGCCAAAAATGTAAAGGCCAGTTGTATAATGAATGTACTACTGTGTCTATTAAATCTATGGAAACTATTCTCACTCGCATACATTATCAGGGGTCAATAGGAAAATTACATTATCAGGGGTCAATGAGAAAATTTCCTCTGATTAATGACACAGAGAGCATGGTTTTGAGCAAGAGGAAAAAGGGGTGGTAGGTAGGCCACCTTCCTATCTTGGTAGATTTTTTAAATTTTCTTCATGCAAAGAGTCTTCTATTTGCGAGCAAAACCTGATTTTGTGTTCACTTTCAGCGGACAATCGCCCAAGCGGCAAGGGCCTGGTGGGGACAGTGCAAGAGCCTCCATCCAAACTACCAGGTAAGAGTATAGCTATTCTAGTCTTGTGCAAAATACTTTTCAATTGTAGGAACCATGCAGAGTTATTCAGTAATCTGTGAAGTAATTTAATAAGGCAATCCATAGGGAGTGTATGGTAGATATCTAAATACTTTAACTGCAGGGTAAAGGCATTTCAGAAAACCCGTTCACAAGTCATCAGGTAATGTAGTTCTCAATACATGCTGTTTTACTAGTGTACTATGCAATGCACCACAATGTATTGTGGACCACAATGATATGACTTGGAAAGGCCAAATCAGAATTTGTTTTTTAAAAAATCACAGATTTATTTTAACTCTCATGCCCTGCTAAAAAAAAAGAAAGCTCCCTCTAACTGTAGTGCTTGTATTTTGAATTCTAAACTGTGATACATTTATGAAGTCTCAATAAATTTCCTGTGACTTTTTTCTTTAACTCAGGAGAGATTTCTAGAGTAATTAATGTCATGGTTTACGCATTTACAGTCATCACAATTCAAGATTAAGTTTTACAATTTATATTTTATGGAATATAAATGTAATTCTTAATGGTCAATATGTTGGGATAATTGAAGGTCAGAGTTCCAGAACATTAAATTTTTTTCACTTTTATTGCACCTTTCAACAGAAAATTGTCTGAATCTGTTTTTGTATTATCAACAAAGCCCAATCTAGTTGAGAAAAACAACTGTTTTTTAAAAGAAAAGATATTGAGTTGAGGAAAACAGTGGACAAAAGAAGTGCTGTCTGAGACTATTCGAGAAAGGGACTCAAAGGAACAGATTATACTTTACACAAAAAATGGAAATGGCTCCAGTCAACACATTTTTGACGAAGAAGGAATATGGGGTGACTTGTTAGAGTGGATGAAGGTGCACACAGCTGTATTAATCAATGATTTAATATCTAAGTGTCACACTGATGTGTTGTGTTTTACTGAAACCTGGCTACACCCTGACGAAGTATGTCAGCATAAATGAAGCCACTCCCAGTCACATTAGCACTGGCATTCCTTGGGACACTGGCGGAGGAGGTAGGGTTGCATCCATTTTCGACTTATGAATTTTAATCAAACCTGATCCTAAAACCCTCCATAACTCCATCGAAAGCCTTGTTCTTTTCTTGTCACACTCTACCTGGAAAGCATTGCAAACCATCTCATTTGTTACAGTGTTCTGACCTCTCTGAGAATGACGCTCGTCGCCATTGCTTCCCCAAGAAAGAAAAAGATAAACCAGAAGGCTCTATGGTATAATTCACATACCCTTGAGTTGAAGACAATCTTGCAAAGACTCGTGAGGATATGGTTGTATGATGTTTCCCAACAGCGGGATAAGTTAAATGAATCTCACTTAGCCTGGCCAGACAGCTTGAAATCCCATAGAAACCCCATCTGTTCTGTCAAGGCCACCTTTTACTCCTCGTTAATTGAGAAAAATAAGAATAGTCATGAATCTACTGACCCATATTATTCCCTACACTGTAGATCTCAGCAGCAATGACCTCATGAGCTTCTTCGATGACAAAATTGTATCAATAAGAAAATCGATTACCTCATTCCCTCAAACATAGATACATAGGATGTAACCTCAGTTCCAGGGTTCTTACTACCTGGTCCGTCACAGGACGGTGTCCCCCCTGTTGACCTTCCTGTACTAACCAAGATGATGTTGTCAGCTCAAGCCATCGACCTGTATGTTAGGTGTTGTTCCAACTCGTCTGCTCAAAGAAGTCTGTTACTGAACTGAGATAAAACTGAGGCTATTGTTCCTGGTCCTGAACCCCTCAGAAAGTAATGATATCCAACACCACTGTAAAAAATCTAGGTGTTATTTTTGATCAAGATATGTCATTAATTTGGCACATAAGTCGAATGTCAAAAAATGCTTTGTTTCACCTCCATAACATCGCCAAGGCAGGTGCTGTCTTTAAAAGATGCTGAGGAACTGGTTCATGCTTTAGTTACTTCCAGGCTTGAATACTGTATTTCAGGCTGCTACAGCTCTTGT
>OMPJ01010273.1:20220-31139 GCA_900312935.1 Carapus acus
CTTGTACATGCAAAATTCAATTGTAACGTAGTCACTATCATTCAGTGTTGCTGTGCATCTGTACACCCCCCCACCTCCCCCACCCCTCTCTCTCTTGGGCGGCCTCCCCTTTCATGGTTTTTTACCATAAAAGGGGAGTTTTTCCTTACCACCGCTGCTTAGTGCTTGCTAATGGAGGAAATGTGTGAGGTCTCTTGAAGTACCCTCTGTAATGATTTGGCACCATACAAGTAGAATTTAATTGGATGGACAAATATTATCCTGCATAGGAGATGAAGCAAGTGTAGTAAGGCAGCATTGAATGATGGTGTGAAGGATTACCATAGGAATGAAGCAAGAGGTATCAATATGTGAGCAGCAGTATTGCTTTACCCTGAGAAAGAAGGCCACACATGCCAATAAATTTGAAGGATGGTTATATAGAAGTACGAAGACGGCATGTGGATCAGGAGCAGGACATGGGTGTTTGGCAGTCTGTCATCACTAGTCATGTTCCATCTGTGGTCTGCGGATTAAAAAAAGCACAGGATACAAAGACTCCGACAAAAAAGCTGAATCCATAACATGCATGAACGAGAACATGTATGAAGATGAGAGAGAGAGGAAGAGGACTGCAGGGAGAGAAATCCCCCCTGCCTTTCTAATTCTTGCAGCGTCGCATGGACCGACGGTAAGCTTTAAAAAAGGAAAATTTTTACCCTACGCTCTAAAGTAGTGAGGGTGTCCGCCCCCTGGACTGAAACCAGAAAATGGCTGCATGGTAGAGGAGCCTGATAGTTGATGGCTCTGCCCCCATTGCACTTCAACAGATTCTTGGAATCACAAGTAACTCCACGTTTTGGGATTGCAGAGTTATGATTGGATGGTAAGGCAACATAAGCGCTCATAGATGGTGCCTATTCTTTAAGCGCCACATAGTTGAGGAGAAGAATTTTTCAAGTCTATTTTTGATTTTACAAGCAGCCAATGCAGAGATGCTAATACAGGAGAATGTGGTCTCTTTTCTTAGTCCCAGTCAAAACATATGTAGCAGTATTCTGAACCAGCCAGAGAGGCATTAGCAAATTGTCTCTACAGCCTGATAATAAGGAAATACAGTAATCCAGTAACAAAAGCATGAATTAATTTTCTTTTAAGGACAATCTTTTAAGGACATTATGTGCCTAACCATGGCAATATTGTTAAAGTGAAAGAAGGCAGTTCTTGACATTAGTTTAATGTGCATGGTTTTTATCAAAGATAATCCCGAGATAATTTACAGTGGTGCTGGTGGCCAAGGTAAGATGGTTGGTTTCATCAGGTGACATTGATAAATACATCTGAGTATCATTAGCATGACAGTAAAAATTGGTAGAGTGTTTCCTGCTGATACTACCAAGAGGAAGTATATATACAGTGAACAGAATTGGTGTGAGCATGTAACCCTGCAGAGCTCCATGTCTTATCCTAATGTGCCTAGATGAGACATTGTTAACACGTACGGACATGTTATGGTGGTGCAGGACACGTATGACAGATGAACACAGGAGTCCCTCTGGACAACGTTTACCAATGACATTTCTATCTGAGGTGAGAGTAGGAAACTTATCAACCGTGCGTGCGCATGTGAATGTGCGCACGAAGCGCGTACGCACCCTCTAAAGCAAAGTATGACATTTACCAATTCGAACTTGTGCCTAGAAAGGTGTGTAAACCTACGCACACCTCTGACCATGCGTACGCACAGCATCCAGTGGTAGAACAATGAAAGTACAGAAAGAGCCATACAGAGTGTCAGGCAATCTCAAACTCCTCACCGGTTCCCACCCCCTCCAATAAATGAATGAATGAATGAATGGAGGAAGGAAGGAAGGAAGGAAGGAAGGAAGGAAGGAAAGATGGAGGAAGGATGGATGGAAGGAAGGAAGGAAGGAACAAAGTAAGGAAAGAATGTTCTCAATTAGCAGATGCGTTGAATAATTGGTGTGACAGGCTATAAAAAGCAGCTGTGACAGAACCCGATGATCACTTTAAACGCACAATGGCCTGCTTGAAGATTTAGAGCACCATGCACTACGCAGGGAGCCCGTTTTCAGAGACCGCGCATATGGGTTCACGGAGAGCACAGAGTTCCTCCGCAGCAGGTATCGCTTCCCAAAACATATACTAATGGATCTGTGCCGTGATCCACAACCCATGTTGAAGCGGGAGACAAAATGCTCCAAAGCTATGCCAGTGCACATTCAGGTTGTGTCCATCCTGGGATTCTCGATTCTTGTGTTCATCCTGGGCCACCGGGACGTTTCAACAGGAGATCGGAGACATACGTATGCGGCATCTCACAGCCAACGGTCAGTAGAATAATCCCTGTGGTGTTGGAGGCAATCCTTTCTTTAGCCCCAGACTACATTCAATTCCCGTTCGAACACCACCAACAAATAGAAATCAAGCAGGGATTTCATGCCATCGCCGGATTTCCCAACATCATAGGTGCCATAGATTGTACACATGTCGCTCTCAGGGCACCATCACATCATGCATTTAATTACGTTAACAGGAAAGGATATTATTCTGTGAATACACAAATAATTTGCAGTTCTAATATGACCCTTTTTAACGTTGTTGCCCGGTGGCCCGGAGGAACACATGACTCGTTTATTTTGCAAAACAGCGGTGTGGGTGAGCGCCTCCAGTAGAAGACGTTTCTCTTCTGTGGGCTGCAACACGCTTTTTAGCAGGATCTTGATGTTGAACCATTCATTTGGTATTTCTGCCACCGATTTCCTGGCCGATCCAACAGCAATTACGGCTGTTGACACCTTCTCCCAAGCTGCAGTTTTGGTTCTTGAAGACATACTTGAATTTAGCATCTCTACTTCGCTGACAAGAACCTTTACTTCAGTGCCTGAAAAGTTCCTCTTCTTTGCCTTTTTCTCTGTGTTGCCGGTTTGGAGGAGAATATTCAGTAGCGTGTTTATAAGGGGATTGTCCCCACCATATTATGGTCAATTGAGGGTGTTTCTTCATGCAAACGACCCCAAACGTGCACGAGCGTGGCAGTTTCGTACAGGTGACAGTTATCATCATTGATTGCATACGTGTGTGTGAGCAACCAGTCTCCACACGTTTATTAATTGTGGATTTTTTTTACTTTTGGGTCGTCCGCACGATCGAAAATAGAACCTTTTCTGAGCACAGTCAGTAAATGAGGCCCCTGGTGCAGTAAGCAAAGCGTCCACAACTCGGACTGTATGACATCAGATTTGGTTTCATCTTTACACGGGACCGCATCTTTTAATTTCCCTTTGCTGTGGGGCGCCATACTTTCACGCCAAAAGAGCCATACATGGCTTGCGAGCCAAAGGTACCTGACCCCTGCACTAAAGGAACAGCTTAATTGGAGCAATTTCAGAGAAGCCTGATTGAGATGCTTTCGTTACATACAGAGGATAGATAGTGGATATATTGAACAGAGGATGATGAAGAAGCCAAGATCGAGGAAAAGAGTAAGATTGCAGAGAAGATTTGCAGATCTAATGCAGGAAAACATGACAGTTGTTAATAAAAGTACATGAACAAGGATGATTCACTTGGACGTCCACCAAAGGGAGTAGATGAAAGAAGGAAGTAGAAGTAAAAGAGGAAGAAGAAGTAGAAGAAGAAGAAGAGGAGGAGGAAGTAAAGTCTGTGGGGTTGTGGCTATGTACATGTTATGATAGAGTTTATTTCTACAAATCCTCATGACATGTATGGCAGAGAGTGCGTACAGTGCAGTCAAAATCCTTTTTCACTTCAGTTTAACTGGGGGTTATAAATTTATTCATTAGGGAAATTTTGTTATTAATCTTTCACAACAAAATCATCTCACACAATAAAAATACATTCAATATGGACAAAATGAAGAATTCCAAATTCATTGATAAAAACGCATCTTCCCCAATTTGAACAACATTCACAGCTGAAATTTACTCAGTAGTATACCTTACTACAGCCTGAATTTCCATTGGCAGGGCACAGGGGTTGATCACCTTATAGGGATGACGAATTACAGTGAAAGTGTTTATCTGTCCTCTTTGTTACCCCACCAGGTGTTACCTCTTCCTGTTATGTACTCCAGCCAAGCAATCATTGCTCTCTGTTTCAGTGCCTGGGGGTGTGTTTGCAAAAAACTCACTTTGGAGGGGATCCTATGAGTACCTTGGGAAGAAGCAGCCTGCCATGCTCAGCATCACCACTTTTGAACCCTCCAGCAACCAGGTCAATGGGACCCTTATTGACCACAGCGGCGTGGAGCTCAAACTGGCAGGTCCGTACAGCATGAACCTTTGTTTGTCAAATTGTCACATCAAAGCTGTCCAGTTGTCTAAATAGACCATGGACATTCATTAATTTTCTGGACCTAATGATGGCATGTGTTTTTCTTAATGTATAATTGAACACTGTATGCAGTCTTTTGTTTGAATGGTCAAATTGTGAGTATATCACAACCTGGCAGACTGTACAGAAAGAAGTACAGTGATACCTCAGGATATGAAATTAATTCGCTCCGGAGTAGCCTTCAGATAATGATTCTTTTGTATTTTGAGTCAAGTTTTATATTTAAAATAGCTAATTTGTGCCAAGCCCTTAGAAAAAAAACACTTAAGATTTAATAACGGTAAAACTAGAATGATATATGGTCGAATAAACCTTTAATACCTGTAAATATGGAAATACGGAAAAACTAGAATGATATATGGGTCGAATAAACCTTTAATACCTGTATATATGGAAATACGGAAAACTAAATCTTTAACACCTGTAAATGAGGTGGATATTAGCGCATCAAAACAAACTGGCTGAATGATGCCGGCAGGTACACAGTGCGAGAGATGCGGACCAATAGCAGAGCACGATCTTATGGAGGCGACTTGCATCAGAGGAGGTAACCAATGGGAGAGCAGGATCTTGTGCCGCGTTTGAGGCTAGTCGTAACTGGTAACTTTCTAGTGTGACATTCACAAGTCACGACATCAAACCGCTCCAGACACCACTGTCTGCAGCTGGTTCATCATTTTTGAGTACAAAAAATACACTGCGTGACGTCTATCGTGGAAGTTGGAGTACTTGAGTACAATCAAGTTCAAAGTCGTGAGTTCACGGGTTTGGCTGTAGCCCGCCCATTTTTAACTGGAAAATTACTAAATACGAGAAGCGTTGAACGCGGCATCAGTGAGTATACAGTTGAACACAAGTGCAGCGGCAGGCTAATTTTCAATTTTTTGCTGACCGCTATCTCGTTTCGTTTCGCGTCGTGAGTCATTTCTCGTATTATTTGAGTCGGAAAATTATTTTTTGTATGGTGCGGCTTTCGTATCTCGGGCTTCCACTGTACTTACATTGACTGGCTATGCACAGTGATAGAGCCCAGAAAGATATTTTGTTAGATTTTCTGGATTCGATTGATTGAGTACCTTTTGGCCAGCAGGAAATTGGACAACAAAAGGATCACTCATACAAGTTGGCCAAGAAAATGTGGAGTGTTGTAAACGTTTTCCTCTAACCCCATTTTCGAATCATACTTGTCTGAAAGAGGATATCTCTGGGGATTTTTTTTTGTCAGAAATTAAGTTCAACAATCACAGAAATCTGAACGACAGACAGGAAGAAACAATGACGGAAGGAGGAAAAGTCACACTACACAGATCCCTCTGTTGGAGAGCCCAATTTACACTGTGTATTTTGTTGTCATGTACATAGATTGGACAAAATGCACAACTACAGTCAGTTGCTCAGTGGTTCTTGTCAATCTTGTCAACAGTACTGTATCGCTGTAGAGAAAGAATTGTTTTGCAATGTGTTGCCTAACCTCTAGCAATTGCACCTGACATTGACTTGGCTGTTTACATCTCTACAAACGGCAAACCACACTATATTCATTTAGATTCATATTTAAGATTCCACATCTATCCACACATTTTCCAATCTGGATTACTTTCTTTTACTGTAATCTCCCCAAATACCCCAATGAATTGTACTCAATAGTGTTTACCGTAATAGGGGTACACTCAAGCATTTAATTTTCCTCCAGGACATTACTGTTCTTGGCTGCATTCATCTTTCCTTCGATTGTAACCAGTCATCCTGTCCCTGCAGCTGCAAAACACCCCCACTGCACAATGACGTCACCACCATGCTTCACTTTTGGGACTGTATTGGACAGGTGATGAGTAGTGCCTGGTTTTCTCCACACATAACACTTAGAATTAAGGCCAAAAAGTTCTATTTAAACCTCATGAAACCAGAGTCCTACCTGTGTTGTTGGGTTTTTTTTTTTCAACCAAACTCAATGCGGGCTTTCTTGTGTCATGCACTGTCAGGCCACCTTGCCATAAAGCCCCGCCTGGTGGAGGGCTGCAATGATGGTTGACTTTCTCCACAACTTTCTCCGATCCCCCAGCTGCATCTCTTGAGGTCAGCCACAGTGATCTTTGGAGGCCTCTTTACACCAAGGCTCCTCCCCCCCGATTGCTCAGTTTTACCAGATGGCCAGCTGTAGGAGGGTTGTGGTCGTCCCAAATGTCTTCCATTTAAGGATTATGGAGGCTGTTTTGCTCTTAGGAACCTCAAGTGCAGCAGATTTTTTTGTAACATTTGGTTACAAGTAGGGATGTCCGATATTGGCTTTTTTGCCATATATCCGATATGCCGATATTGTCCAACTCTCAATTTACCGATATCGATATCAGCCGATACCGATATGTGCGCCGGTAAACGCTTCAGGAGTGCATAGGCACTATTTCGGTTTAACGCACGCATTATTTTATTTCTATTGGTTTTTATATTATCGGTTTTAAAGCAAAAAAATCTGGTACCAATATTACATTTTTATGCTAATATCGGGCCTAGTTCTCTAGTTACAAGTCTTTGCCTTGCCACAATCCTGTCTCTGAGCTCTTCAGGCAGTTCTTTTGACCTCATGATTCTCATTTGCTCTGACATGCACTGTGAGCTGTAAGGTCTTATAAGACAGGGGTGTGTCCTTCCTTAATCATGTCCAGTCAGTACAATCAAACACAGCTGGACTCCAGTGGAGGTGTAGAACCATCTCAAGGATGATCAGAAGAAATGTGCAGCACCTCAGTTAAATATATGAGCGTCACAGCCAAGGGTCTAAATACTTTTGGCCGTGTGATATTTCAATTTTTCTTTTTTAATAAATGTATTAATGCAAAAATGTCAACAATTCTGTGTTTTTCTTTCAATATGTGCTACTGTGTGTGCATTAATGATGGAAAATGATGAATTAAGGTTATTTTACCAAGTAGATACAATCAAAAAAGACTGAAAAATTTGAGGGGGTCTTGATACTTACGCACTGTAAATGTGCTTATGCAGTGCGTATGACCATTCCTACACTGAGAATGTAATTTACCAACTTGTGCTCGTGCTACGAAGGGTGTGTAAATTTAGGTAGGCCTACAACTCTCACCATGCATACGCACTACATCAAGTGGTAGAACAGTGAAACTACAAATAGTACCCATCAATAGTGTCCAGCGATCTCAAACTTTATACATATTTTCCGTTTTGTAAATATCCGCTATCAGTGGCAGATACTTTGAATAATTGGTGTGACAAACTATAAAAAACTGCAGAGGGAGTACATCTTAAAAAGAGTCATGATTATTAGAACTGTGGCCTATCTTACTTTATTGGAGAACTGGGAGCCCCATGCCCTGCGCAGGGAGACTGCAGATGTTCAGTAAAAGCACAAAGTGGCTTCTCAGAAGGTCCCTCTCTCCCAAAACATAATGGTGGATTGATGCTGTGATTTACAAAACATGTTGAACTGGGAGACAAATCCATCCCAGTGCACAACCAGCCTGGTGCTGCCAAACATGGAGAGAATCCAGCTTGGGTGCGTACCTAAGGCATTGTGTCAGAGAGGAAATTTGGAAACTGTTGGAAACCGGACAGATTAGCTGGCTTTCGGAACATTGAATGTCACTACACTGGGGGGGAAGGAGCCTGAATTGGTGCAGGAGGCTGAGCGTTACCGACTAGAAATAGTCAGGCTCTCCTCTATCCACAGCCTGGGCTCTGGATCCCAACTTCTCGAGAGAGGATGGACTCTCTTCCACTCTGGAGTTGCCCCTGGGGAGAGGCGGCGAGCAGGAGTGGGCTTATTAATAACACCTCAGCTCTGCTGTCCCTTGTTGGAGTTTTCCCCAGTGAACGAGAGGGTTGCGTCTCTGCGCCTTCGGGCTGGGTACAGGTGCAGAGTACCCAGCCTTCTTGGAGGATCTCGGGGGGGTACTTGATCGTACCCCACCTGGGACTCCATCGTTCTACTGGGGGACTTTAACACCCACGTAGGCAATGACAGTAGTGCCTAGGCAGGTGTGATTGGGAGCCTCCTTGATCTGAACCCGAGTGGTGTTTTGTTGTCGGACTTCTGTGCTAATCAGTTTGTCAATAATAAACATCATGTTCAAACGGTAAAAAGGGTGTTCATTTGTGCACCTAACACCATGATACCCTAGGCCGGAGGTCAATGATCGATTTTGTAATCTTGTCATCTGACCTCCAGCTGCATGTTTTTGACACTCGGGTGAAGAGAGGGGCGGAACTGTCAACTGATCACCACCTGGTAGTGAGTGGGATCCGCCTGCGGGGGAGGAAGCCGGACAGACGCTGCAGGCCCAAACATATTGTGAGGGTCTGCTGGGAACGTTTGGCGGAGCCCTCCATCAGAGACACCTTCAACCCCCACCTGCGGGAGAACTGTAAACAGATCCAGTGGGAGGCTGGGGACAAAGAGTCCGAGTGGACCATGTTTTCCACCTACATAGTCGAAGCAGCAGCCCGAAGCTGTGGCCGTAAGGCTGGGGGTGCCTGTCGTGGCGGCAATCCCCGAACCTGGTGGTGGACACCGGAAGTAAGGGATGCCGTCAAGCTGAAGAAGGAGGCCTACAGGGCTCATTTGTCCTGTGGATCATGGCCCCTTATGGGGCTGTGCGGTCTCTATACAATCGGAACAGGAGTTTGGTCCGTATTGCCGGCAGTAAGTCAGACGTATTCCCAGTGCATATTGGCCTCCGCCAGGGCTGCCCTTTGTCACAGGTCCTGTTCATCATTTATATGGACAGGATTTCTTGGCACAGTCAGGGTCCAGAGGGGGTCCACTTTAGGGACCACAGGATCTCATCGCTGCTTTTTGCAGACGATGTTGTCCTGTTGGCAACCTCAGACCAGGACCTCCAGCGTGTGCTGGGGCGGTTTGCAGCTGAGTGAGAGATGGCGGGGATGGAAATCAGCACCTGCAAATCTGAGGCCATGGTTCTTGACCGGAAAAGGGTGGTTAGCACCCTGGCGGGATGCACTCTACAAGATAGGGTGAGGAGTTCTGCTATCCAGGGGAGCTCAAAGTAGAGCCGCTTGTCCTCCACATTGAGAGGAGCCAGGTGAGGTGGTTCGGGCATCTAAACCGGATGCCACCCGGAAGCCTTCCTAGGGAGGTACTCCGGGCATGTCAAACTGGGAAGAGGCCGCGAGGAAGGTGCCCAGTCCCTGTACTTGTTAGAAGTTGGGGGGATGTAAAAAGGGGCTAGTAGAATGGCTGTGAATTCCCTCAGCAGATGGAGCGGCCGACACTAAGTAACATGAACTCCACCACAGCTGAGCAGTGTTTTTGTACCACTACAGTGTCTTGACACCAGGCATCTTTGATATAAAGACAGACTCCGCCACCACAGGTTGTGCCTCTCTTAGTAAGAGTCCTGTCAGCTTGTTAACATATTAGTTGGTCGAGCTGAATGGCATAGTGGCTGGCGATGTCAATCACGCAAACCTAAAGTCAGTGTGTCCACAGCTACAGCAGCATTCTGACTTTCCTACACAAAGTAACGACATTCTTGACCTGGTTTACACCACCCAGTAAGAAGCAACAAATCTTCACCCCTCCCCCACCTGGGTGCTTCCGGCCACACCACTGTTATGCTAATGCTGGCATAGAGACCAAGGGTTAAAGTCACTAGACCAGTTCTGAGGCAAGTACAGGTGTCCTTCGTGGTGTGGTGTGGAGTTGGGGGTTGCAGGTGAGGTAGTTCGCTGGAGTAGCCCTAACCCCCGTGCTGTATGTACGGGATAATGTACATGTCGGAGGTCATTGTTGCTTGATATTCACAGAGAGGTGACCTGAGGGTGATTATCAAACAACAATGACCGACGACAAGGGCATTATCGCGCTTGTACACGGCTTAAAACATTAATGAATAATACAGTTGTCAAAAATAGTTCATAACAAGGCTGCTTTCATTTTTCTGCAATAGTGTTGGCTACAGTACTCTCGTCTGCGCAAGAAAATAGTGCCGTAATGGCTACATGTGCTCTGCTGTCTGTGAATCATTTGAATGAATAAAACAAGGACTCATCAGCATACCCAAGAGTCAGTATTGACATAAAACTCAATATTTCCTCTGAAGGTAGAGTTGGACGAGGCAAATGGGACATCTTTGGGAACTTCGAAGTTAGCGCTTCTGTCACTTCTACCAACGTGTGTTTGTAGCTGCAGCTTGAAGTACACGTATCATACTTACCCCCGCATCGAAAGTTTCATACTTCCCAAATATGCTGAAAATAATTTTTGAATTGCTCATGTTTGTTCTGTGACGAAGTGTGACGCTGGCAACAGTAGATAAACAATCCAGAGTGGAACTAAATGCTTTGGCGCGGATTGATATGAATGCAGCAAGTTCAACTCTTGAGTCTTTGATTTCGCAGCGGTCCGCTATTGATAGTGGAGTGGTCCTTATGTACGGGAAAATGTACGCGTCGGAGGTCATTGTTGCTTGATAATCACCTCAAGGTGCCCCCCCACCCGACGCAAAGCAAGGCGGAGGACCTCAAGGTGATTATGTACGGGATAATGTACGCGTCGGAGGTCATTGTTGCTTGAT
>OMPJ01010274.1:0-33285 GCA_900312935.1 Carapus acus
GAAGAAATTTGGGCTTTATCAAATCTCTCTTGGATATTCCAGTGTCTATGTCCTCCCCCTCCCTGTGTTGCCTGGATCCTTGTCCAGACAAGAGGTACAGACCGTCTCAAATGTCAGGTTCTAGTGTTGCGCTGACTTACTAGTGTAAAGTTGGTGCCTTACCAAATATGAACAGAGGAAATGAGAGTGATGATTGCGCAGAATAGCTAGTGTGTAATCATCTGAGTCACACAGACCTCGTCTCAGACAGGGAATTGAATTGTGCCTGGGAAAGTGCTGCCATACAGCCAAAATCTCAGGAAATATTAGGGGAATCGTTCCGCTTTCCAAACCAAGTTTAGGGACTTCAGAGGGATCCTGCGGAGGTTATTGTGGTCACATGTCCTCATTCTGGTCAGGAGAAGCAGCGTTAAGTTACCACACCAACCAGCTGGACCTCTGCCCTGCAGAACTGATGCTTGCCTGGTACAGAATTGTGATCGTAATGCAGACGGACAGCGCTATTTTTGATTAGACGAGCTGCCATGTCAGCTTGAACATGGAGCGTATCACATGGGCGACTTCCCGTGTCAAACACGGCAACTACACGTTCTGTCTATGAGGGAAGATGCGCGGTTGTTTTTCTGGCAGATGCTGTCTTGTAATGACACGGCTTACAGGATGGTTGTCAAATGGTGCACTAATTAAAATTGGCCACTGAAGCAAATCGCAATACTGCATCTGATTAGGAGTCGGTGGCTGATGATGCTGATGTTAAAGCTCATGGTTTACTCCAAAAGAGTCTTAGTGATACAGAAGCCTCACAATTTTTGGTGATTTTTTCGGTGCTTTGTTCTTTTTGGTTGTGAGTGGAGGTCTACATTTTATTGACTTACACATCTACTCCATTTAAAGATGTGCGCCATCTTTCTTTTCCATCACTTTGTTTTCATCTCAGTTGTTTAAGAGTGTTGGACAGTTGTTGAGTCAAATGTTCATATGGATTCAGTTGAAACAGAAAATCAATTGATCAATACTAAAAAGCGCATTCATGCTGGTTTGCGATTCACCTCATCATACTGGTTTGCCCTCTTTGTTCTCATTTCTCCAAGGAAGTCCGTCTCTGTAAGTGAACATTCATTCCTGGGTGTTTGAGCCGCTTTTATTCTCAAGTATGAAAAAGTACATATGACCATCATATATGGGACATCGTCTATATTGATTGCGTGGAATCTTGATTGGTAGTTGAGGACACATGCCTGCGGGCACAGGTATGTGAAAGTGTGTGAGATAGCCACCTATGTATGACCGATGAATTTTGGTTAATTTGAGATTTTCTTCAAATAAAAGATGATCAGTTCCTCTATAATTTATGACCAATCTGCCTCTCTGCTGTGTCTCTCCACTCCAAATCACACTTTTGTAATTTCAATCTGGAATTTCTTTGACATGGACCTTGTACTCAACAAACTACACCTGCCCATACTGAGCATGCATAAAGGTGTACCCTTTATGGGCAGGTTAATGAGGTGAATTATACTTGTGTCAAAAAGTAGAGAAGTAGATAGAAGAACAATAGAAATGTGTTTCTGCATTTTGTTTCATCCTTAACCAGAAGTGAGGCACAGTGTTCAACCTGTCTGTTTGTCAACCCCGTTGGAACATTTTGTTCATTGTTTTTTACTGCAGATTATTGCTTTTGCACTAAGCAGCACACACAAGATCTCCTCAAGAAAAAAGTTTGCTCCTCGCCCATCACACACCGGAAATGTCCCTGTTTATTGAATAATTTGCATGATGTGGTACAGGCTCTGTCTGCCAGCATGTTGTGACCTCTGACCTCTGACTTAATATGACTAATGATAATGCAGTCAACATAGGCCCTCAACATCTTAACACACAACCCACAGATTCTCTCTTCAACACATTACAGCTCTTTCTGTCCTCCATCAGCTGGTTGGGTCAAAGCTTGAGTTGAAAAAGACACAGAGAGAATGAAGATACACTTTAAGATTCAAGATTCAAAGCTTTATTGTCATATTCACAGTATGGAAACAAGTTTCCCTGCACAATGAAATTCTTACTTTGCCGCCCTGCACCGGATGCCACGCGAAAGGAAAGCAGTACAGATAAATGAATAAATAAATTCTGTTAAACTAAGGAAATGTAGGAAAGGTACATATGCTAAACATTATTACCCTGAAGGGGAAATTACATGGTTTTCACAATTGCACACATAAAGTATGCACACCATGTCATGCAGTAAGGGAGGGTACCCAGAGTGAGGGGGCTTCCCGATCTGAGAGCACCCCTGAGCTGGTTGGGGGTTAGTTGCCTTGCTTGAGGGTACTTTGGCAGTGCCTCAGAGGGAAACTGCAGTCCCTCCAGTCATCAGTCCAACCACCAGTCTGTTATGTTGTCACTGGGACTTGAACCGGCCACCCACGCCAGCCCCACGGCATACTTTTGGAAGACATTAATATATTGTTACGCTATTCACAATATTTGATTGTGAATTTTGACATGGCTGCCTCAGAACTCGCAACTATTGTGTGCTAAATCACAGGATGGCTTGGAGGCTGCATTACAAGAAGCACAGGATAAGAATAGGAGCATCAGCACCCTCCTACTCCTACACCAAGATGTGAATTCAGTTAGAACTTCCGGCTTTTACTTGCTTAAAGAAGGTGTATAAGGTGTATGCATGTATAATTTCTCAGCTGTCTTTTGTATTTGTTGTGTGGATTAGCAGCCTGATGGTGTTTTTCTATGGCTGGAAAAACAACAACTGCCAGAAGCAGCTTGTCGGTTGTGGTTACACACTTGGCAAATAAAGCTTATTCTGATTTTCAACTTGATGATACTGTCAGATGTGTGTGCACATCTGATTGCTTCAGTCTGATGTGATTTTGATACCATGTTGTTGATTGCTGATGGCGCTGAGCAGAAGTTGTTCTGAATAGAAGATGTTCTAAATAAATGCAAATTCACTAAAAGCAGAAGAAGTGCAACCATGTGACTAATTTTTCATTAGCACACACACTAGACATGTTACCATCACACCAGCACTGGCACACAATAACATATGCCACACGTTGGCAAAGGTGTGGCATATGTTTCTGCTCATCCTGTGTAATCATGATTGTAGAAATCTCTTGAAAGACAAAACAGCACAGTTCCTGCAATGAAAACATTGAAATAGAACATCTCCCATAATTAGCTCACTTGTTGTTTAAGGGCTTTCAATCCTACCACAGCGCAGATTCCCTCCCACTGACTGTTGAGTTTGGATGAAATGATACCTGGGAATTTTGACACACCTACACACAACGTAACCTGTCCAACAAGTACAGGTAAAGAAGGTGAAAGAGAGATAAGGTGTGGAGCGAATAAGAGATCCAGCACGTGTGCGTGAGTGTGTGTGTAGCACAGCCTCAGGGGAGAGAAAGGGAGGAGGAAACGCAGGCAGAAACAGTAGAGGGGTGGAACATACAGTAAGCAGAAAAACAGGAACAACGTCATCACAAATTCCAAAGTTCACCTGTACACCTGAGAGGTGTCAGTACTTACTTGGGACTTATCAGTAATGTTTGCCGAAGTGAGGGAGGAACTCAACGAAACACACGGCCTGGGTCACACCGATTACAGCTTTGCTCAGAGGACATTTAGAGCTCCACCTGCCTGAGTTGTGTGTGTGTCCTGCAGTGAAGAATTGTAAAGACACCACAAGTATCTGGACATGCGTGGTGACCGGCATAGACGGCGACGATGATGTGGTGGGTGAAGGTCATCCTCCTCTTCCTCCATCTCTTCCTGTGCCGATTCGGTGAGTTCAACACAACTAACGGAAAACAGGTGTTTCTGGATAAATGAGCCAGTAAAAGGCAGTCAAACATTTAACGGATTGTTTTCTCTGTGACTCAGAGCAAATAGGAAAACTAAATCATATTTCCAATGCGATGATGCAGAATAGGACATTTGAGTGACAACATCTCATTTGTAATCAGAGAGACTCCCAGAACAACATGAGGACTGACTAAGTGATAGTGATCGATGGAAAAGGCAATTTGGGTTTAATTTCCCTGTGATGTAATCACAACATATCATTGTACAGCTCATTAAAATGCTAATGCTCTATTGGCCAGTGTGTGTGCAATTTACAGACTTGTGTTTCTCTCAAAACCAATCGGCTGCCTGGGTTACAACACCCATACAATATTGTTACAGGCCAGTGTAACAACATGAATTCTGCTTTGGATTTGCTCAAACAGCAGAAATTGTGTCGCCATGTAACCAAAAACCGTCTAGTTGTTCCTGGTATCAAAGTTAGAACACGTATTACAAAAGTAACAAAGCAAAGTTTAATGTTTCAGGAGCATTGTGCACCTTATGTAATCCTTGTTTGGTCCTGGGTAAGATGAGTTTTGTGAGCCTTGCATGTATGCTGTGTATGAGTGTGTGTGTGGGGCTGCAAGGCTGTGGAGAAGTAATTTCAGTAGTGGTAGATGAGCATGAACTAAATCAGGGGTCAGCAACCATCACATTATTTGTTGTACAATAAAATACATGAATAAATGTAGAATCATCATTGTTATGAGAATTGTACAGCCGCTCTATGGCCAAACAGGCCCATGCAGTTTCAGAGATGCAGGCTGCTGAGTCCTGGTGAGGGAACAGCTACAAAACTTTCACCATTAACCATGGACGGATTGTGATAGGAGTGATAAACCCCTAAATTAGATGCATTAAACACGTCAATCTTGATTATTTTGACATTGAGATGGGCTCGATGGGCTTCAGTGATTTAGGTGCTGTGGTGTGTAGTCCAGGGTGTGACTGGCGATTAAAGTGATGGGTGAAATTTCAATCAACTGAAATATTATGCCATGCAGCACAGATAGTATTCATGTCCCTATTGAAGTACTGTACCTCGTCTTTGAACTTGGAGACTTCAACCTTGACCGAGAGTAGGAATGACCGATTACTCCTAGTCGAGTGTTGATTGTAAGGAAGTGAACTAGATGGTCATCTTCAACATTCAAGGGATCGGGGTCATATGATATTGATATCTCTATCTCATCAAAACTAAATTATAGATCTCCGTCCAGAGTGACAGTGTGCTTTGGATTCAGATATTCATTGCAAGAGGATTTGCTTATTTTTGTCAGTGAATCAGAAATAGTATTCATTTCATCGCGCTCAAGAGATCACTTGGACTGCTGCCATGGCAACAATACACGGATTTACAGCTTGTGTCGCCCCTCCTCTGCCTCAGCCTGTGTCTCTGCCGGCCATGGAAAAGTGTACTTCCTCTCGAGGAATTTTATCAACACCCTTCACTGGGAGCCCAAGAGCGGTATCATTCCCAAGATGCAGGTCCTCTACACGGTGCAGTACAAGAGGTAAGGACCTGGAGGACAGACCCGAATAGCTTAAGTGGCGTTGGCACCGAAAGGGTTAAAATGTATTTGTGCACTGTTATGCCTTCACAATTTGTAATCCTATTGCTTTCAAGCCCAAAGATGAGGTGGCACCTAATGCATGACTGGCTCCAACATCTCAACCCACTGAAAGCAGGGCGAGAAATGCATGAAAATATTGAAGACTGAGCATGACATTTTATTTAAGTGCATACTTAATCATAAAGTCGCAAAATTCACAAATGAATATTTCATTGGCTTTGTACCATTTTTCATTGGCTGTGTGTAACCCTGTGGAAAACAAGGGACAAAACATGGCTGTAACGTCAGCATAGTCGCATCCCTCACTCCTGTAGTCATCTCTGTCCCCTTGATCCATTTGTGGATAGACCTTGTCAATCTATCAACATCTGTGTTAAACAAGGTGGAAAATAAGGCCAACCTGTTCCAAGTGTGTCCTCACTCCGCTCCATGAGACGTCTGCTCAGTCTTGTGTCTCTTTGCAAATGTCAGGACGTTTTTCGCTGTAAATCGTTTGCCTGAGCTGTGGTGTCACGTCAACCTTGAATTATTATCTGAGCAGCCAACAATGGAGATGACAAAAGCTCCCAAGTTTTCAGCCAGTCGGTCAGCTGCAACATGCCAACTGTTCACAAATCATTGTCTCCTCTCCATTCAGTGATGCGAAGGATCAGGTTCAGTACAAGACAAAGGCAGAGTGCGAGAACATCAAGGTCCTGTCCTGTGACTTGACAGATGAAACGCCATCATTGCCCTACGTTCACTACTGGGCACAAGTGCTCGCCAACGGTCGCCATCATGGCCACACCACCAGGTTCAAGCCCATAGCACAAAGTAAAACGCTCCTTCCAACTGTTTTCCACAGTTTGTTCCAAATGCTTCGACAATTCATAACCTATTTTTTCTGTCTCTGCACCACTCTTTGTCTCTCTGCAGCCTTGCTCGGTGCCCCTACTTTGTCGATGCACACGACAGCATCATCTCTGCTTGTTAACGTCACTCTGCCTTTAGGACCAAAGAACAGATCCATAGAGGAAATTTTCAACCACACCAAAAGCCGACTCTTAAAAACACCAACCATCTACACCTTGAACATCACTCACCCAAAGTGGGCTGTACGGGTATGTATCCTTCATGCACACACCCACACACACACACACACACAACCTTAGTCCTCAACATTCAACATTCCATTGGACATTAGCATGACGTTACTTTAAACATGTGTTGTGAAATCACATCTGATTGCACTCGGTTGCTCTCACCCTCCCCTTTTTCTGCTTTTTCTATACACATTTATCAGTTCCCTGATTAGATCATGTCTGCTCTGATGCACAACTAACGCAATCTATGACATTACTTCAGGTGAACACGAGCAAGTCTGGGCAGTTTGTCCTCCACCTGAAAAACAATGGCACAAAGTATTGTGGACACGTTTCCTACCAGCCCAATGTGGAGTGGGGTCGTCACAGCAGCGAGAACACCTCCTTCTGTGTCACACTTCAAGGTGAGGAGGGGACACCCTTAGCAAATGGCGGCATGTACACTGTATGTTTTATCACATCTATGTGTGACGTGTTCAAAGAGGTGGTGGTAACGAACGATAACACAAGAGTGTGGTAATGTTCGAATTTGTGGCAACTGCTTGAAACAGGAGGGGGGCACGGCAGGACAGTGTCCTGTTTAGACAGGATTTGTGCGCCTCTCTCCCCGTTGTCCTGTGTGATACCTGAGTCTTGTGAAACTGTCCACCTGTCCTTACCTTATACCTGTAGAGTTGCGAAATAAGCGAGATAAGGAATCAGTATGGGAGTTTCCATAACAAATAGACATTCACTCTGGCACATACACACACACACACACACACACAAAGGCACAACGGTTGTGCTCGGGGGTTTCCAGATGTACACATCTTGGAGTGACAGTAACTTACTGCAGCCTTTGTGACGCAGCATTCAGTTAGGCTTGCTTCCTCATCAGTGATGCAAAGAACACAATCAGCAAGAGTGCCTGGCGTGTCTGGCGTGGAGAAAGATTACAGAATTGTTTGTGAAACAGGCTTTTGCAGGTGTCATCTCAAATACTGTCTTTCCTCTTCCTTTAGATATTCCGTCCACCTTTTTGCCATGGATCCTGCTGTGCTTTGGGCTATTGGCAGTGCTGGCTATTGCCTTGTGGTTGTCCATGTACTGTTTCGTGAGGAGCGGGAAAAAAATCACCCTGCCAGTGTCTCTGGTAAATCATCTAATCCCTCTTTGCACCTGATGTACCCAGTGTTACGATTCGTGAGGGCTGCCCTACCTGTAAATCAGGTGTCTGGTTACCTGTTGGATGCGATTGAGTGATTGTTCCGCAAAGTGATTCACTCATTTCCTGTCACTCATGATTTCTGTGGGTGGTTCTTGATACTCTTGTACACAGTGTTATACCGGAAATATACATGAGTGTCTTAAAGGTATAATGCCACTTTGACACGTTGTTTGTCTCCAAAGCAGGTAGATAAATTCAGCATCCTGCCCTCCATGATTCAGCCTCCAGATAAGAATCTCTTCATCTCTAAGGCTGAGTTTTGTCCTCAAACCCACCAAACAGTATACAGCACCCTACAATCAAAGCCAAATGCGGTCACACCAGGAGCCTATTCCCCCCAGGATAACGGCCCTACTCGACCGCCACTGGTCAACTGTTTGATACCCAGGCAGGACACCAGCATACAGTCGCTTGAAAACTACGCTCAGGTCCACATCCCTGATGAGGAGAGTGACGCCATTGAGCAGGATGCAATGGAGGGTAGCAAGGGAGTAAATTCAGCGTGGTCCTTTGCAGCAGGGAGCTCAGACTGTGGCGAATCACCCCCGTGTCCTGACTCTGATGCGATTGACAAATCAGGTGCATTGCTGTTGCATGCTGTGCGGGACACAAATGGACAGCTGATATTACCCAGCCTAATTATGCAGTTCAACAGCATGGACAAAGAGAGGAAGTCTCTCCTCTCAGACCTGATAGACCCCAGAGAGGGTGGGCCCTTGCTGTCATCCCTACACAGTACGGAGGATTCAGAGTGGTCAGACCCAGAGTTCGATGAGAGCACAGGAAACACCTCTACTCAGCTCTATTGCAACACCCACTTCTACTGCTCACCTGTGTCACCACAGCGTGTTTTCCATGCTGATTTTCCAACCCTTGCGTCCACTGATGGCCCTACAGAATCGGGGTACAAACAGAGCTGGATTCCTGACGTGTCGTTAGCCTCCAGTCCCCACCTCAATTATTTCCAGCATGGGAAGGTGGACAGAGGCTGGATATTGACTAATCTGAAAAAGGAAAGAGTGACGGATGAGGAAATAGAAACGACAGCCCGCCAAAATCTCCTTGAGGATTGGATGGTGCACATTCAGGAGTGATCCGAAGGCTCTTTTTTTATGCTCACAAGACTTATTCCACACGTGGTCTGTTTTGAACCATTTCAAAGGCGAATCATCTTTTAGGCTTTTTATTTATCAGTCTGTATTGGTAAAATGTGCAATTTGAATTCCTGTATATACACATTTGTAACTATCTGATACTTTTGTTAATGTCTGAATACAGACATAGAAGTTCTGTACCTAAGTGGCAAACGAGGGCTCTATGTTGTGTTTAACCTCATATCAGATAACTTCAAGTGACTTTATGTGTGGCTAAACAGAATTTAATTTACAGTTCTCATTTAAAACTGCTTTTATTGTTTTGAAAGAATCTAAAAATAGAGCTCACCCTTACCTCACTTTGCAAGTCACTAATTTGAAAAGACCTCGAGTGCCTGCGCCATTGCTATGACAACCATATATATTACCCACCCAAAACACACAAGCCCCATCTGGTCAGTTGATAATTACATTGTGGGTCTTAAGATAAGATGTAAAAACAAACATGTTTTAACACAGCCCAAACAGAAAGTCTAGGTTGTATCTGGACATTTTTGTACCTTCATACTGAAGAAATATTGTGAGGAGAGAATTATTTGGCTCACACATCTGTAAAGTTATTATAATGTTTGAGTGTCTAAAAGAAAAAAATGTATGATAGTTTCCAGCTATATGAAGTTCTCCCTGTTTCCTTGCCAGCCATCCGGTAGATCAAAACCTGTGCTGATTATTATGAAAGCTGAGGTTAAAGTTTACCCTGAATGTCACTGATAGCTGACAATTGTCCACAATCGTTTATGTACACAGTAATAAAGGTTCAACATTGTCAGGTGTGTCGAAACAAAGGTTACTGTACGAGAACCAGTGCTCTCTTGTTATTCACATTGTCACATGCCATAGGGTACAAAGAAACAGGTCATTTCTCACCTGTCACTCATTGTTGTTGAGTGACTTAGAGATGACAGGTGACATAAAGATGCTTCAATTTGAATAACCCACCTGTTAATCACATGAAGCATTAGGTCACTCAAGCTTGGTCGGCCTCTCAGGTAACAAAGAGGCGACATGAGCCAAGCAGAGGGCAAAAGTGCAACCTGGTGTGCTTTTGACAGGTTTGATGGTGTTTGTCCTCCACCACACCTGCCTTGGAATTTGTTCTGTAAACACAAGAAGAAGATCAGTCAGGTTCTGATCTATTGACAATATCCACCTACCTTGTCTTGGTAGAGTTTAAGGATGAGCTCCTGATTACTGGTGTTACTTTCTAATTTGGGGACAAATACTTCCTGTGGAAAATTTGTTGTAGTCCTCCCTCTGCGATAAAAACCAACACAGAAACACCCATCGACACTCACAACAGAGTATCTTGCCATAGATGAGATGACAGTAGAGATTATGCTCAACAATTTAGTCGAATATGAATTGTACATATTGAAGACAACTATGAGCAAACAAACACACACTGTACTCTATATTTAGTGGCATGCTAGTTGTGTTTCCGAGCAGCTGAATGAGGAAGTGTTCACCTTGTTCAGATAGTCTATTGGCTATTTTCCAAACGTTGTGGGGAAATAGAAATAAATTGCTTACCTGCATGCGTGAGAAGCAGTCCAAAAGCTATTCTTTTCTGAGTCACTCTCCTTCAACAGTGATTTTATTCACCTTTGTAAAACAGCTGCACAAAACTCTTAAAAATTTCAAAGAATCCCTGCAAGGACCAGAAAGACATTTGTGAGATTTCATTTGGTTCACCTGTTAATTTTAGTTGTTTGCGTTAATTTAGAAAAAAAAGGCCTCCAAAAGGGAAAAATATAACCCCAAACCACTGTAGATCAGTTCACTGATGCATTGATTAACTTTTTGTAGATAAATGTCTGGCATGGCATGGATGTTACCATCACATTAATGTGATTTTAATTAGACTATGTTATGTCTTCTCAGCTCTTTGGTTGATTCTGTGATTCTGTTTAAGTCACACAAAGCTTTGACTCCTTGATTGCAAGTGAAACCTTGTCACATGCAAAAAAGAAGCTCAGTTCAGGTAACACAACAATACCAATAGGGAGGTCATGACACATATCTACCTTCGTTCCACCGTTCTTAAGTGGAGAGCGATTCCTCCGTCTTGTTGACAGATGTGCAGACTCTGAGCAGGGTGGAATGTAAGCAGAGCAAATCATGTCTGACCGATGTCCTCAGTTGGGGAAAAAGTCTAACTGAGTGAATATGTGCAGTTAATCTCGGCAGATGGTGAGGCAAAGACAGGAAGGAGGGAATTTGTGTTTGGAAAAATTCCTTCAGGGAGGAATAATGTGATGACAGAAGGATTTCAACGTGGTAAAATGAATGTAATGGCAGTGAACGTCCGGCCCACAATTGTTCCGCCGTGCCTTCTCTTTCCTTCAGGCATACAAAATGGTCTCCAGTATCCACTCTGACATGCTCTTTCTGTCTCTCTGTTTCCTCTCGAAACTCACTTGTGAAATAAGTCAGGCAATCGGGAAAAATGTAAGTGGATGAACCCAGTGCCTCTGCACAAATAGAACAACGCGGCTTCTTACCAGAATTTATTTTCAGAGGAGAGAGGGGCTCATCAGAATCACCCAGACTACGACTGTGTGCTCTGACGAACATCAGTCCACATGATCATTTAACAAGGCTGCAGGACAGCTTTCACGATGAGTCCAATCCGCCCCATTTTGCCCTGGCTGGGAAGAGGTTGGTTTTCAGTGGAAGACACCCATGTGGAGAATCGGGCACTGCCAAAAGTCAGGCCTCCTTGAGGATAAAGTGTGTGGCTCTATGTACAGTTATATGTAGACATTTTGTACCAATTAATTATATCTGATACTTAACATACGAAGTATTACAAATTTGAGGCATTGTCTATTACCCTTCTGTAATATCATATATTATCATTTCTATACTATGGTAATACTTAGTTAGCAACTGCATTGTAAACTGACATCTCAGTATATGTCTTTATCTGCTAAGTATATTTTTCTAACTTCTGTATTCAGTTAGTCTTTTAATGTGTTTCGACAGTTCGGACCATTGAGTGTGTATGTTCTTCATGCTATTCTTGACCATCCATCTATTAATCTACCTATTTTCACTTTAATCTTGATTAGGAGTGACAGATAATAGTCTTCTCAGAAGTTGATGATGTAATTGAGATTGTGTTTCTGAGTCTGATTTAGATCACAGAGGATGATGTACGCCTGCTCTGGATGAAAGAAAACACAGATGCGCCGAGGTGCCATGCCATTCATCCTGATTCTTCCTTCTTGACAAAATTATTCATTTGACTGTTGCCGACTGATGGATGTGGCTCGACCAAACCCCAGAGAGGTTTGGTCAACATAGTTCTGATTGTCCTTCACCCCAGTTGGAGTGTATTATAAGAAGTGCAACTTCACTCTACCTTTGGTCTTTCACTTTACATAGAGAACATGGAGCAGTGGCCCTTCCCGGCTCTGCCCAGTGTAAATGCACCCTCCCGTCTCAGACCAAATTGCTTGATGGATTGAAGCTTGTATGTAATTGAATGCAATCACTTTGTCCCCCTCCCTCTCCTCTCTTGCATTCTAATGAGCTCTTAATGGGTCCTTGATTAGAAAAAGGCATGAAAACAGCTGTCAGGGCAGGCCAGGAAATGATGGATCATCAAGGAGAATTTGCTGTCCATTAAGTTCTATTCTGGGCCCAGTCATCAGCAGGAGAGGAGATAAAGAGAAAGATAAGTAATATTTCGTTTCCGGCCAGATGAATCCCACAGGGATAATAATTGAGTCTTAATGCTGTGCGATGGTGGCTGAGTGGGTAGAAGAACACTGTCCAAAGCGTCCTCAATCTGTTACGCTGCCTTGTTGCATATTGCTAGTGAGGGAGGTGGTGGCAAAATCAGCAGCTCAGGGGTTTATTGGGTGGACTTGCGTTCTGTGGGGCTGTGTCCTTTGCTCTGCTGCATTGTGTCTGGAATAATGATGTAGTTGTGCTTGTGGGTCACAACGGTGTGATAAAGATCGCTCCCATAGGCAAGTAGTGATCACACAAATACCCATATAAGACGTGAGCACAGCCAGGCTCCTCGCTTGCAGGAAGCCAGAACACAGCAGGTCAACAAAAATGTAATGGGAAAACAGCAGTTGAACACAGATGGAAATAAAAGTAATGTGAGGACAAGCAACGATATTAATAGAGGTGAAAACATTCATGATGTCACACCTGGATCAAAACATAGATCCTCAATGTCATGCCGGCAATGAAAATAATGTGCGTCCTCCTCTGTATGCCACAGGCCGACACTGCCGCATACTTGGTTTGAATACCAGCCAATACCAGAACACCAATCTGGGGATAACTCAGATTGAATAAGTTTGAGGTTTGTCATTGGCTAAATGGTGGTGTGTGCTGAAGGAGCAAAGCATAAAGAAACTGTGTTAAAAGTGGTGAGTCAGTAGTAAAACTATTTCCTTTGAAATATTGAAGAAAAACAGTGAAGAGTAAAGGTGTTCTTGTTAGTGTGCAGAGTATCTACTGCCCAAAGTGCTGTAATATCAACACAAACTAACATCCATTTTTAAAATGTAAAAGAACCCCATATTCACTTCACAAATCTGTGATTCAGTCTTTTCCTTCCATCTCTCACAGTAGCATACGACAGAGTAACATTGAGCACATGGAATTTTCCAAAACAAAACATTTGTCTCTGCACATGTTGTATCTGCCGTTATGCTTTTATTCACCACTAATGCACGTGAAGGGAAAGGGCGCCCATAAATTGTGAATAACCTTAAGCTATGCATAAAACATGCCAAGTCGACCTTGGTGCGTATACGAGCACACTTATAACGATTGTTGTGCTTCAGGTGTTTCGACAAAGTACAGCTGACTACATTTACATAAGTGCTCGAAATTAATCAAGGCTGTAAAACCAGTGAAGTTTGTTTGTGTGGAGGATCGTGTCTAGTGCTGAACGCCTGGGAGATTTGAGCAAAATAATCATATTGTCTGGTGTAAAACACATCATCATCAACAACACGAACACTCCACTGAATATTTTGTGCAGCTACTGGCTATTACCATCCTTGCTTGTACTTCTTCAAACAGAATGTAATGACAGTTGTTTGAGATATTAATGAACCCAGAGCAAGTCCCCATGAACCCTAAAACATTCTACTCTTAACATGATGGCGATAATGGAATGCCGGGATGACGTTTTTTTGTTTGGACATGAATAAAATCTGAAATGTTTAACAGGTTACAGTTCGTGGGGCTTCGTATTGCTGGTTATTTATAAGTCAGACTGCTGCTGTTGTCCATGATGAATGATGGGACGAGGCGGTCTAACAAAGGTGCCATGTATTGTGTGGTGATCTTCCAGAGGCAGGTGTTGTCGCTTGAAATATAAAAATAAACCCCCACCACCATCCTTGTACGAAAGTGTGTAGCCCTGAAAGCACTTGTAGCTCAACACACCAACAAAAGCACATACACACACACACATGCTCGCACATACGTACGTACGTGCACGCGCACACACACACACACACACACACACACACACACACACACACACACACACACACACACACACACACACAGATGCAAACTCATACATCCACATTCCAAACTGTACAACTGTAATTAGAGTGCAATTGAGATACAGATGAATTGGATTTTCCTGGTTGTGCCATTCTCTCCCTGTCAGGAATCAGGAATCTTTTATCGTCATTACAGCAATTGAATTGAGTAATGAAACTAAGGTGCTGCATTCTGGTTTAAGTAGCTAGAGAAAGAAAAGACGTAAGAAGAAGAGAGTTTCTATAGACAGAAGAATATAAACACACAATATATACATTATAGATATCGGTATAAATGACTATTTGGATATAGAATCACAGAAAGATGTGAATGTTTGGCTTTATGACACAGTACAGTGGACATACTCCAGCAATGTTCCCAGAGACAGTGAGAGGAGAAGGGAAGGACACTCAAAAGGAGAAATGGATGAGGGGGCAAAGGGCGGACGCGTTACAGGTGTTTTTTCCCGCTCTATGCTCTTCCTCTGGTTGTCCTCTCCAAGCATCTTGCTTCTACTGCTCTCAAAGTAGTTGCATGAGACAGCCTAAATAAATATGTTTAATGTGTCCTTGTGAAACATCTGTTGCTCCAGCACCATTGCTCGCTCTTTTTTAGGACGTTCCAGATGTTTGCTCCAGCTGCACGGGTCATTGTTTTTTTGTGATTTATTGTGTGTCTTGTGGCTGCCTGTCAGCAGAGTTGCTTGGAAATAATTCTGAACGATGTCTGCATGTTGTGGTAGTAGTTTGGAGGGGTCTACGGGATAAAGGTCTCTCTCTTTTTCACTCTTTCTCTCTCTCTCTCTCTCTCTCTCTCTGTCTCTCTCTCTCTCTGTGTGTGTGTGTGTGTGTGTGTGTGTTTGCGATGTCCTGCAGCAGAGTTGGCTTAATGTGTATGTCCCACGGATGTGTCATTGCTCTATATTTACCGAGGCAAGGCTGAGACAGCATTGTGTCGTCCACATACTTGGCACTGGAGGACACTTTGTGCCCCAGGGGGTCACCCTCAACCACATAGCAGCTGCAGAGGAGTGGTGGACAGAGAGGTGGACAAAACGGACTTCAGAACTCAGCAGGCGGCAACAAGAGGCTGATTGCTTCAGTGAGACAATCAAAGACAAAGAGAGAGAAAGAGACAGGCAGAAGACAGCCAGAGACACTGTGGACTCACCTGCTTCTTTAAAGATGAGTGTGAGTAATCGCAGTGCTGCCCCTGTCCACTGTTCATGACTACCTGCTACCCTGACTGGGTGTTTGGCTCCAGCATGGTGTTTGTTGGCCGTTCACTGCAGAATTCTACATAATCAGATATTTTCCTTGTTATATTACCAGTGCATGATAGCGCCAGATGCTAACTTAGCGATAAAAGTGACTATGTGTATCTGGGATAATGCTTTAACAGTAGTGATAGCACAGGCAGGCAGCACTAACCAGGATGTTAATGTTTACATTTTATTTGTCTTCATGAGACAATTTGTTCAGTGAATTTATAACACGTCAACCAGTCAAGCATCCGGGGACACACTCTGAGTCCATTGCAAAGACATTACATTGTATCCCAATCAATGGTGAAGAGAAATCAGTGAGCGACTGAGGTGTGGAAGGATGTCATGCGGTAACTGTGGAGCCAATAGTGATCCACATCACACTTGTCTGGAAACATGGGAAAATATGCAGCTTAATAGATGTCACTACTATTTAAGGCGTTCTTTGCAGTTCTCCACATCTATGTTCCTCTTCCCATTTGAAACTGATTAGCTTGTGTTCCTCTGTGAACTTGTGATCATAAAGTAGTTCTAGTGAGAAGATGTGCCAAATTATGATGCAAACATAATTTGGCACATCTGTTCCCAGTAGAGCATATCTCCCAAACTGCGCCCTCCTAGATCCGTCCTCAGGCCACCCATGCCCCCTGTTCAGTCATGTCAGCTGTCAAGGTCGTGTAATCCAAGTGGAAGCTGTTTTTATAGCAACTTGACTTGTTAGACTCCTGCAGACGTTTCACTCCTCATCCAAAACCTTCTCAGATTATCCTGGGTTCTTGTAGAGTAGGTTGTAGCCAGGCTGGGGTCAAAAGAGCCTAATTTCAAAGAGAGCATTGTGACATGTATTTTGCTGACAGACGCCAGATAAAACACATGTCCACATGTGCTGCTGCTATTTTTCAGTAAAAAAACATGAGAGGATGGAAATTGTGTGATGGATCTGCGTGTGTGTTTGGGCGTGTGTTTGTGTTTGTGGGTGTGTCTGTGTGTGGTGCGTCTGTGTGTGCGTTTGTGTGTATGTGTAACTATTAACCTCCCAACAGGGGCCTCGGGTCTGGACCCGATCAATGTTAATGTGCTGGAGGTCGACCTGCCGCTAACAATGTTCCCACTCCACAATTGGCGACAAAATGGCAACCTGGCAATGGCAAACACTATTCGCACACACATACACCACACCCACACATGCACTAACATGCACCTACGTACCCACAGCTCATCAGACTGCTACCTTTCAGGCTGCTCCTCATGAACTCTGTTTAAGTAAAGGTGATGAGAAACCAGAGATACGAAGGGATGACGGTGCTAACACAGACGCTCAAGTGGGTGTGAATGAAGCTATCGGTCAAGAGCAGCCTGGTTCGTGATGTTTTGGGCATGGTTTGCAGTCCTCTCCCTACGGCAGCCGTATGATTGATGACAGGGAGGATGTGGGTGCCAACGTTGTGGAACTCGACTGATGAATTATTACTGGCATGATGGACCGTGAAGGCGGGGGTCATTCAACAGGGGACTGAAACACACCGTCTGCACATCTACACTAGCCGCAGCGGATTAAACACACACACAGACATCCACTTAAGTATTCTCAAACAATCTCACAGTCAACATGTGTCGACAAATTACCTTTGACAGTTTTTTCATAGGAAAAATTTCCAGGAAGTGCCACACCATGAACCATCATTGCCTTGTTGAATCACCACAACTAATTTTCCTCTCTGAAGTGCATTAGTGACATTTTGGGTTAAAACTCTCACTGCGGCTATTTTGGTGCTTCCACTTTGCAAATGGAAGTTTGAAGGTCGTAGCGAAAGTTTTGATGGATGATTCTCTTAGTCCTGGCTGTAATTGCGTCAAACATTGATTCAGAAACATTATGTTATGAAAGGCACTTTGCAGGGGCCTGACGCAAACCCAGAAGTTCCACGATTTGCATCCCGTGTGACGGCTCCAATATATCAAGGGGCTAAATGGTGCAAATGCTTTGAGTTTGATTATAGATCACTGTCAGTGAGGTGCAGATGAAACAAATCTCCCTCGTGGTCCTGAGGCCGAACTGCCTCCCAATTGCTAACTCAAAGTCACCATGACACTTGCTGTACTTGGTATGAAGTGGACACTCATTGTGTTACCGTTTTACACATATCATCTCTATTTTTATCTCTAACATCTGAAAATGTCGTGTCCATCAACCACTGCAGTAAATAATGTAGTTGTGTGTTTTCCATGAGCCCAATCAACTCTTGACATTTTTGTTCCCTCTGGCATCCCCACTCCCATCTGCGTGCAGGTACCAGCTGAAGGCATTACCATGGAAACTAAGACAGTCATGCACCGAGAAAAGGAGGAGCAGTCATCCAGGATGTCTCACGGCATGGAACTGTCCTCCCAGATCAAGAAGAGGACCTTCACTTCCAGGTGTGAGCACTTTTTAAAGTGGTACAGTGGGACCTCTGTAGGTAATTGTGTGTACAGGGAGAGTGAGAGAGAGAGAGTGTATGTGCTTGTGCGTCCATCCATCCACCCATTGTCTGTTGCTTATCTGGGGCCGGGTTGCGGGGGCAGCAGTCTCAGAAGGGAAGCCCAGACCTCTCTCTCCCCAGACACCTCTTCTAGCTCCTCTAGGAGGATTCCGAGCGTTCCCAGGCCAGCTGGGAGACAGAGTCCCTCCAATGCGTCCTTGGTGTTCCCCGAGGTCTCCTCCCAGTGGGACATGCCCAGAACACCTCCCTCGGGAGGCGTGCAGGGGGCATCCGAAATAGATGCCCGGGCCACCTCAACTGGCTCCTCTCCATGTGGAGGAGCAGCGGCTCAACTCCTCCTGGGTGACAGAACTCCTCACCCTATCTCCTAGGGTGCATCCTGCCACCCTTCAGAGGAAACTCATTTTGGCTGCTTGTATCCAGGATCTTGTCCTTTCGGTCATGGCAGAAAGTTTATGACCATAGGTGAGGGTGGGAACGTAGACTGACCAGTAACTATAGAGCTTTGCCTCACGGCTCGGCTCCTTCTTCAACATGACGGACTGGTACATCAACTGCGTCACTGCCGCCGCTGCACCAATCAGTGTCGGTTAATCTCCGGCTCCATTCTACCCTCACTCGTGAACAAGACACATACTCACACACAAACACACAGACACCCTCACATCCACACACACACACACACCTGCGTGTGCGCACATGCACAAACATATACAGAGGCAGTGGTGGGATCTTAACATATTCATATTCAATGACCTTCCTGTGGTTGTATGGTTTTTTTCACATTCAGGAGTGTTTATGTGTCTCACAGTTCAGCAGAGGTCATTCACCAACCATGCCAAGAGTTAAATTGTACAGCCGGGGTCCTTGATAAATAGAAATTGCCCAATGTCTTATCAGATCTGTGAAATGAGTGCCGCCGTGGAGTGTGTCTTTATGATCTCTATGCTGAAACCACAAATGTTAGTCAGGGTGATGTTTGCTCTGCTTTCTTGTCATCAGAATACTCAGCCACATGTTCCCTTCGATTACTCCACGTCAAGGAGAGCTCACCATGTCACTGAGACAAATAATCCAGCACCTTATCTGGCAACAAAATATCAAGACTTCAGTCTGGTTTGAGGTTTATCAAATGGCATTTTCTGCTTTCATACTAGATGTCGAATCAAAGCAGACTATTCTCATTTATATTGTTCACAGTCCCACAGCTTTGCAGACTCAAAAACTGGAAAACTTCATGCATGCGGAGAAAAAACTGAAATTCTTAGAGAGACAATTCAAAGAAATACTACGAGAACACATTGTTTCCATATAATGGCTTATCAGTAGCAACATTGATCAACCATGAATAGCTTGTCCCCAAAGCCCTCTTTAGCTGTATATGTAAAGCAGATCGCAATTGCTTTTGCATGTTTGCTTTGTCAGTCCCTTCAACAACATCAACCATAGTGCTTATCCTTCTGATATTTGCGTAATATTTATAAGCACTAAGCTTTGTAACTCAGGAACTGTGCAAAAAATACGGATGATTTCCCACACAGTTTGGCATTTGTTTCCATTCCAATTACTGAACTCTAGTATCACTGGGTCAGTTCCCAAAACATCATCATTGATTGCAAATTGTTTCTCCCTTTTCTCCAAAAACACTACTGTAACTGGAGGTCTGAAGCTAGCTCTTCGGAGGTGACGCCCTCCGAGGTCCCTTTAAGTAAAAAAAAAAAAAAAAAAGGGGGGTTCACTCAAACTTCCTATGTGCATGATAAGATTCACTCTGTTGCTGCCCCAGCGGTGTCAAGTCAGATTTACCCAAAGTCCCCTTTATTAAATCGGGCTAACCTGTGGGTTTGTGATCTACATTGCAGGGTGAAGGAAATGGGAACCCCCTCTTCTCACCACATTTTTCCCTCCATGGGGATAATGAAAATAAGCAATTATTCCATCATGCTTAGTTGGGCAGAACTTAGAGGTCAAAATGTCTCCCAGGAGAGGGGAGCGGGGAGCAGGTGCAGTGTGAATTTCAGACATCCCCAAAGAGAGCCACTGAAATGGATCTATGCGAGATTGAGTCCTCGGTGGTCATGGTGGCTTATTCAAAGTAACAAGAGGACTTTCTCTATCACCTGCTGCTTTATTGACTGATGTTTATAGACAGTTCATGGATAGTAGAGACAGCGAGGGGGTATGACTTTAAATATCTTGGGTTAACCATCCAAAGCAACAGCAGCGAGTCTGAGAGGGAATGGTTTGCAGGATGGAGGATGAGTGTGCCTCATGAGGAGGTAGCGAGACGTGCCATGATGTATTGTTTTGAAACAGTGGCTCTGTCTAAGAGAAAGGAAGCTCAGCTAGAGGTGGCAGAAATGAGGATGCTGAGGTTTTCTTTGGTTAGACAGCGATAGAAATGAAAGCAGAGGGGCACATAAAGCGGGAGGTTTGGGGGTCAGACAGGCAAAGTTGGGATGGTTTGGTCATACGAAGAGGAGAGATGGTGGATTTCTTGGACAGCATGTTGCAGATGGAGGCACAAAATTACCAGACGATCCAAACCTCGAGAAAAAACCCAAATCCAGAACAGCAGGATCAAGAGCAGGCCAACAGACAGATAGACTTGTACAAAATAGCTGCAACACTGGTCCCTGGTACAAAATAATTACAACGTTCTGACAACTCGAAGACAAGGGAACAGAATTCAAATTGATATCTTAACAAGCCAGAGATGAATACAGGTGTTAAAACACAAATTAGCCAAGCAAACAGACCATTCGTAGACAAGAGAGTCAAACTCCAATACATCGCCTAAGAGGCCAAAATAGGATACAGGTGTTTAAACACAAATTGGCCAGTCACATAGACAAGATTTGGCAGTGCCCTAGTATGGCCCTGAATCATGAGCCGTGCAAACCATTACACCCTAAATGGGGGCAACAGAAAAATCCCTCCCTCCTGCAGGGCTTCTGATGGGAGCGGTGGGGAGGCAAGATTTATTCAAAGTTCAGCAAAGTTGTTGTCAGCCTTGTGTCTATGTCATTTTTCCTTATGAATTTAAAACAAATTATCTTTTTTATCAATGTTATGGACGTCTGCGTTCCATCTCCCTGTTATTTCCCCACATACAGCAGTGGTTCCACTTCCTGGTTGTGTTTGTTTAATCAGTGAGTGTGTTTGTGTGTATGTGTATGTGTATGTGGTTGAGCATTCATGTGCATGTGTGACTGTGTGTGTGCATATGTTCCTGAGTGTTCTTCGGAGCACGCGTGTGCTTTTGTGGGTAGAGGCCCACTTGAGAGGTCCTGCCCAGCTGCAGGCTGTACACTCCATTATTCAACGGCCTTGGCTTTGCTATGCATACTGAGAGGGAAGCAAAACAAAAGAAAAGAGAAAGAGAAGATGGCAAATGCAGAAGTTGCTGAAAAGGGGAAATCCCTCTGTTTACCAACACAGGAAAAGGAGAAGTTACTGCCATTTGCACAGTTATCGGCACGCTAGGTCACTGAAAGCTCTGCCTGGAGCAACATGATGGGTGTATGGTAACCGCAGCAGGCACTTGTGTTACAGCACGTGTCTCTTTTCCCTCCAGTTTTGCTTTGGCCTGATCTGTTATCGCACGTGCTTCCCAACGTGCATCACAATGCTGCCTAGTTATGAAAACATGCGAAGACATCAAATGTCACCTGATGACCCAGTTGTGGCTGAGACCTTTGTGGCTGCAACCTAAGAAAAGTTAAACTCGATGTGAGTCCACCCATTGTCTCACATGTCCTTGTCCCTATCAACACTGGAGCCCTGTGCTCTTTATAGGGACACACATCAAAAAGGTCATCTTGGTTTATTGACCCTGCTTTAAATGGAGAGCCTGTGCTGTAGTGTTGGCTTACACAACGTGTTTCCCCGTGTCATGTTTGTATGCAACTGTCTGTCTTTATGCAGCCATGATAAAGACACCATCTCTGTTTTTTGGACTCAGCGCTTAGTGTCTCCATATTTTTGTGGAGGAAATTTGGATTTATCATCAGCTATCACCACCTCCAAAATAAAACTGAAATACATAATCTGTGACACATCATCTAAACTAGACCCCTTGTAGATGAAATGGAAAAGCTTTGTCTTAAAATAATCAGCTCAACAGCCGCAGTCACTCATTTGTTTATCGTCGAGCTCGTCCTCCCCTTATATAACCTCCTGACAGGCGTCACCGGCGTCTGTGTGCTTTCGGACCAGCTCGCACTTGAGGATGTGCTGACGGAGTAGAGGCAGCTGTTGATAGTCATTGTGTTGGATTTCAGTGGTAAGATTTCATCTGCTGCAGCCACAAGGAGGGCACTGTCGCTGTAACTGATACGTTGATCTGATGTTGATTGGCTTTAATAAGGGGAGGACAGGAGATGAACTTTCCAAGGCCAGAGGCCCCGATGTCTCCGAGACCCCCCCATGTTATATTTCCACGTGCAGCCTGGTGTTAAGACAGTGATGACGTCATCTCTCTATCCGGCCCAGTGCGCCGTCAATCTGAGTTTCTCTCAGCCTGTTTTATTTGGTTTTGCTCTCTCATTGTTGACCCTGCTCGCTCCTCACATGAAAGCGAGGAGACAGATAGCAGTTTGCTGCATGAAGATAAGATAAGACTTGCCGGTTTTCATCTAAATCCCTGGAGTGCTTGAATAAATCAAAGCGAGCACACTGTGTTTGCCTATGCCAGCAGAGAGGCTTGATGAGTGTCCTCCCCCTCCTCCTCTGCCATCACTGAAGAGCAGAGGACACTTGCCTGTTGAACATCATTGGACATTGGACATTGAACATTGAAAGATAAACTTTTACATTGTGACAGTAGATTATAATTGGGGTTCCTATGAAGACTGAGTAGGATAACGGTGAAGGGGAAGTTATTATTTCTCAGTATTTCAGCTTCGTTTTTGGTAGTCACCATTTATCCTGCTTGTGTTTGTTTTCTTCATGAACAGCGATGAGGAGCCTTCCTATGCTGATTACTACCCCATCATCCCAGGTGATGTGCTCTCTGCAAAAGAGATCTTGGATTTTCCTCAACGCCAGTCATGGTGAGTTAAATCCGATGGGGGCAGACATGATACTGTAGACAGACAGACAGACAGACAGACAGACAGACAGACAGACGACCTCCAAACATCTGGGTCCTGCTCCTAATGCTATGCATCCCTACACCTGTGCATCCCTACACCTGTCTCTGTCTCTCTTTGCCTCTTTCTCTATCTCTCTCTCCTTCCCTCTCTCTCTCTCAAACCCAAGGGGCAATTGGAGGCAATTGGCCGCCCACCTGCAGCTTGGCCTGCCCGAGATTTCTTGTTGGGTCTCTGTGTGTCCATCCCATAGACTTTGACTGTTTACATGCTGAGGAGCACTATCTGCTTCATTCTGTAAAGAGAGAGATAACTCCTGTTATGATTCGGTGCTATACAAATTAAATCAACTTGACCTGACAGACAGACAGACAGACAGACAGACAGACAGACAGACAGACAGAGAATTTATTTCCGCTAATTGTACAAATTGATAAAGCACAGACTGATTGGGTTTTTATTCTTGCTGTTTTATTGCTTTTGAATTTACAATTTCACTCAACAGAGTCTCACACAAAGAGAAATATACCTAGAATTTCTGTCAGCACAATTTCATTGGCAAGTCTCTCATTGACGTGACACGTGTTAAAAAAGGAAAAGTCAAATGAATGTGCTGCATACTAGCCATGGGTTGCCCACCATGTTTTTTAGAGTGTCACACTATGTCACAAAATGCCAATCTTAACCACTTGTAGCACTTCATCATGCAGACGTTTCTCTTGAGCATTTCATTTTCGCCTCAGGAGGAATCATCTGCAGTTTAAGCTGTTTTGTGGGTGCTTCAATTCTAGCTGAAGGAATTGCTCACCTCCTCTCTGGAGGTCTTTGCTTTCTGAGTGGTGCTTGCCGAAAAATTCACAGTCTTTCTCTCCCCTGGACTTGAGAAAGACACCCATCCTTTACTGAAAATCTGTGGAAATTAGTTTTTTTCTTCATGGTCTTCAACGTTCATAGATGACATACAACACATTCAGATCTTTCAATCTCTATGTGGAGGACATCCTCTTACCACAAAATTTGTTTCACTTAATTCACACTGAATCTAAGAGAGGGTGTGTACACAAAAATGAGACCAGTCAGGAATATCTAAAGTAGGGGAGCACTTAACACTTTGCACTAGTTGGTGGATAAGCTAAACTAAAAAAGATTCACCCTCAGCCAATTGAAAGATGGGCCTACCAGTTGAAGGACGGATATGAGATGGAAAAAAAGGCAACGTTTCCAAAGACAAATCAATACATACACTGCAAGAAACTTACGGTGCAAGGACTTAGACAGAGCTAATCATTGTACTGTCGAGTGAGGAAGATTCTTTCAATCCATAGTTGGACACACATAGCCAAGCCTCTGATTAGTCCTTGTCATACCTTGTCACAAATTTGTTTTTGAGGTGTCATTTTAGATTCACGTTTGTACACTAGCTTTCTCTAAACTCAGAAATACATACAAATATAAACGAGAGCACAGCAACTCTGCTGCTTAAATCATCAGCAACATCTGAATCTATGTGAGATTTTCTCAATTGGGCATCAGAGTGTATGACCATGTTGTCAGAAGATGGACTGATGTCCAGCTGTCATATGTCCTAAACATCTCATGTTACAGCTGCCAGCAATGGTTGCCATTCCAGACTTCCTTCAATGCGATTTCCTCCTCCAATATCCGTCCGTGTGCAGCACCTTGCCCTGTATGGGTATGGATGCCATCCTCTCTGACTTGATAGCACTTTCACACTTAGCAGCGGCTTAGCGGAAGCCGCTTTGCAATTCTTCAATCTTCCTGGAGCTTCATTCGACCCTCATGGTGTCAAGAGGGATTTGACATCGCTGGTCTATGTAGATCTCTTCATCAGCACTAAAAATAAACCATTTCTTCTGTCCATCAAGCAATGAAAAGTGAGCTGGGTGGCATCATTGAATGGACAATGGAGGTCAGAGTGGGTATTGGGGAAGCAGCGCAGTAATTCTAGATGATGGAACTGTATAGGGAGATGGTGGAAAGGGTGGAAGTTATGAGGGGTGAATTCTCAACCACTTGAAGCACAAAACACATCTGACAGTAATGAGCCTCAGCTGCATCAGTGTCGCCCTGCCAACTTGGCATCTCATTAGGTGCCCTCTACAACTCTGCCATCCTCCTGCCATCCTCAGTGCCCCTTCCATCTCATCATGGGCTGCCATTGCCTCTGCTTGCACGCTCACCTCCAATTTATCACCCGCATCTCATCTTTGGATGTTTCCACCTATTAAATCTCCCTTCCTGTGGAAATTAACAAGTTCTCCTCCCCCTATCCGAAGGGTAATTTCTCCGTAGAACGATTCCTCAAAGTCATATGTTTGCTTTGAAGTGCCGGGATTGATTTGGGCAGGAGGGTGTTTTGAGATGGAAACTGCAAATGTAGCAACGCCTGGAATGATGCACTCCTTCCAGCATAGGAAGATGAGGACGCAAAATCTTTGGGTTTGCCTCAGTATGTATGGATGTGACATTTTTATTGGTTCGTGTGGTTGAACAAATAGAAAAAGTTTACTTTTGGTAACTGTGGATATTTTTCCAATTTTGCCTAGTCCAAGTCTACATTTCGAGCCATTTGTTTGCCAGTCGCTGGAAGCTTTTCTGTGTGTTTTTTGTTGATGTTATCGCTGCTCAGAATCTCAGTTGGTGTTGGGTAAAGGGTTTTTTGTTCACTCCGTAGGAACGGAAAATAGATAGATAAATAGATATGTACAGTAAATAAAAAGATGAAAAGTCAAACATAGCACACACAGCATATACACTCTCAACTGCCAAAATTGTGAACACAGGAACTATTTTTCAAAAAAGCCCTGAGAGCTCCAAAGTGCCAGAGGAACTGCAAACAAAACTGAGGTGCTAAAAGACATTTTCAATTCAGTTCTGAAGTTTGAATGTTATTCATTTAGTACCATATTTGAGATCACGTCTCTGACTTTGCAATCTACTGAGTCAAAGCTTCAAAACTTTCATCTGTGTGATATCATCCAAGGATGGGACACTTCATGCCTTCTCCTCCTGTGCTGTCAGGCTGATAAAGATGAATAACTACCAATCTACGAATGTAGTATGTCTCTTTTGAATATTCTTAGTCACCGAGGACTCTGTTCTCTGCCCCCAATTCTCATTAGTGATGTACCTCTGCACACACAAGCTATTACCAGATCACATGTGTACCTTTAACGATACAAAATAGACACGGCCTGTTTCAGTTACATCGATTCTAATATTTCCCCAGTCATGACAGATTCTCACAGATTTCCCAAGAGTTTCCATTCGGAAACATTGTTTGTCACATTGTTCGATCTTAACTACAAGGTGCTCTGTAACATATCAAATATGAATGATTTACCACTGACTATATTTTCTTTATAGAAATGTGGTATATCTCGGTATTGTGGCTGTATTCAAGATGGTTCTGGATTACACAGTGACGATATTGGTCTGCACATTTCTTTGTTTCTTTGCTTGAATGTGTGCTCCATATTGTCTTTTTTGCTTCTTTGCTTATTGCATTTGCCTGTTTCTTCAACTTAACATCATTGCCTAAAGCCTTTGAGCTCGACAATGATCTCTCACCTCTTGATAATGTCAGATTTAGATTCAGATTTCAGATACTTCATCAATCACAGAGGGAAACTGCAGCGGCTGCTTCTGACAGTCAAGAACAAATGCAACAGAGATGAACAGATAAATGAATTTAATAAATGTCGAGGTGTTTGGGACCACAATGGTAGGAACTGTCAATTTTTCAAGCACGCCTCCACCAAGGCGTTATTGCACCTCCAAAGTCAGTGACTTTCTTGTGTTTTGAGTAAACTTGTAACATTCCACCAGTGTCAGATCGGCCATACTGAAAGCTTTGGAAAATTTGTGCCAACAGCAGTCATCCAAATTCCTCGGCTGTATGAGTGGAGAACATACAATGTCTTATTCTGATGTGTAAGAGTCAAAGTGTCTCCAATCTCCAGAGTAGTTTCTACCTCCAAATGGTGCTGGACAGAGAGAAAAGTTAAAATGCCAAAAATCAATGTCAAATTGATGTTTATTTTCTCTAGAAGTAACTGCTGCAGATATAACGCATGGTTTTTCTCGCCATTGTCACTTCTTCAGGCTGCAGTTGTTGTGACAGCCCTAATCAAAGTTTTGAACAAAGTGAAATATTTACTTTCGGTTCAAGCTGAACCTGTTCTCTCGGCAACAAATAATCAGAGCACTTGTGAAGCTATTTCTGTGTCCACCAAAATCAATATTATGTTACTGTTCACCTGGTGTCACACTCCTCTTTTCCTCCCTTTCCTGCCCTAAAGGTTCCATCGTTGTCCCAGGCATCTGTTGTCTAGACAAACTGTTTCCTTTAGGTCTTTATCTTTTGCAGTGATTGATATGAAGAGACCTCCATTCTATGTTTCTTTGTCTGAATTTGGTTTATTGAGTTTGTTGTTCAGTGTGTGCTCATGAAGGTGCCATCAATTAAACAAGGTTGCACAATTTGTCTCTAAACGGTGATTGTCTCTAACCTTCACCTCAAGAGCTGATGTTCTTCTCCACAAGGGAAATCCTGACTGCTGCAGATCGGCACTACAGGCAAAAGTGGACTATGTTTGGGAATGAGGCTGAGAAGCTGGAGTTGTTTGTACTGAGGAACCAACGGTTGTTACGGAGACGGTGTGACCGAAAGGCACTGAGAATGGAGGTAAACACAATTATAGTTGTGAGACAGTTAGGATGATCACAGAATTTCCTAGTATTATCAAAAGAAGCATTATCATTAGACTGACTTGTACTTGTATCATAACAAAAGTGTCTAATTTACTTTGCCATATATCCCCAAACTAAATAATTTCTTGCCAGTGCAGTATGAAGATACAGATTGCTTTAGATATTTACTCAGTGAGGTCAAATGATTTTTTATTAGCATGCTAAATGAAAGTAGGACAGCAAAAAATTACCCGCACAAATCTGTACAGCAATGCCTACAAGATTTAAACAGTTTAGAATCAATTTATTCTTCAAGCAAATCTGTGGACCCAGACAGGATTTAGAATAATTCCAACCTAACCGTTTTGAAAACTGTTTCATTTAGTAGGACTGTTTTTGCAACTGCACATTGGAATAGCAGTGTTCCTATACTGCATGACCTTCATCTTATTACTTTGGCTGCAATTCATCTCGTAAGAGGTGGGCTTATATCTCATCTACATAATTCATTCAGGCAGAGGGGAGAGCTGCGGAGCACATGAGGTACCTGGAGCTTCTGAGCCGCAAGGTCCCGGATTTTCCTATTCCACTGAGGGCACACACCGTGTGGGAGGGCATGACCACCACACTATCCTGTACCGTCCAGGGATGTCCAACCCCAACGGTGACATGGTGAGAATTCTCCCCTAAGTCTATGCATGTCTGAGTCTGGTACATTCATGGATGTTCTTTTTCCAGTACTTTGTGGTGGTTGTTTGGGCGAGGGACAGGTCAAACCTGTCGCGTTTTAATGTGTGAGTGAGTCTCTCACTTGGTTGAGTTGCTTTGAGACATGAATGCCTTCATGGTTTCAGGGATGTGAAATTGTGCAATATTTAGCTTCAGTGTTCCATCAATGATTTATGGGTCATCTATTATGTAATAACGTTTGAATTTTATTAGATCATAATAAAGTATAGCTGTTTTGAAGGTACAGATACAGGGAAAACAATACATTTTAACTTGCGGGCTCAAGTTAAAAACTGACGTGGAGTCACCAAAAAATTAGGGTCTGAGACCCATATTTCTGAAGCATGACTTGGGTATTATCTGCCATATCAAAATGAAATTTGCAGTCCACAACTAGGCAATGTGCCAAAGGACACCATGCATGTCAAATGAATGATGAAGAGTGTGTGCAGTATTCATAAACATGGGTTGAGATGGGTAGCGGATGAGCCTCATAGGTCTATCCATCCCAAATGGACGCCGGCGTGCCTGAATAAGAACCAAAAGGCCAATTGAAACAACACCCCAGTTCAAACTCTATCTCTGATCACAGCCACTATCGGCTGTTACAGACAAGCTGCTTCACCATCGAGCAGTGGAATATCTGCTTGAGCCTGTAGCAGACAGGCAAACTGAACATCTGAAATCATTTTGATATTCTTTGATACTCATTATCTGCACTCTTGACACATAGTGGTCCATTTTCATCTGTCTCAGGTACAAGGACGGCGCACCGCTGCGAATGTCTGACCAACCGTGGAATTATGATCTTGTGCAAAGTTTTGGTCTGAACTCACTGGAGATCAGAAGGTAAGTCCAAAGGGGAATTTAAGATGGAAAAAGTTATCTTTGGTCACAACTGGGAGCATCACAGAACTACTCAATCCGTGACCAGACGTACTTCTCCTAAATCTAGACATACACCGATCAGAGCTTGTTTTTGTACAAATACAAATGATCCACTCCCCACAGGTGCTGTTTGGAGGACGCAGGTGAATATAAAGTAATCGCCAAGAGTCCACTGGGTGAGGCCATCACCTTTGCCACATTGGTGGTGAATTGTGAGTAGTCCTGTTCATTAGCTTTTTGTCTGTTTGTTTGTTTTAAGTTTAGCAGGGAGTTATGCAAGGAACTGGAACAATGCTCCTATTTACTTAAGGTTAGCATCAAAGGCTGCTACCTGAACATGGCAAAGAGGTTTGCCGCGCAGAGAGTGTGTTTAGAATCAGGCCATGCAGCACTTTGGGGTTCTGAAGGTGGAGCCACATGCAACATTTTGAATGATGACCAACCAATGTCTGCTATCATCAGTGCCCGGAAAAGTTGCCCTGACTTTCTAAATCTACAGCTCATTAAATTTACAACCGCCTGCTTTATGTGCTAGCACTGCCTCCTTGTGGCTTAATTTCAAATGCATTAATGTGAATAGGTTAGAAAAAAGCAATCACACAATCAGATGAAAAAAAAACAAAATAAACATTGAGGAACAGATACAGCATCAAATTATTAGAGTCTCTTGTAGGCATTGTAATGGCACAACCAATAATCTTATGAGGTTTGAAGATTAAGTGCACACAAACACACATATACATATTGTGTACACAATGTATGTACAGTGTGCAAGTGTGTGTGTATTTCGATAAATATGTAAAAAGCAAAGATAGTAGACGCAGACAGCTGCAGAATTAAGAAACAAACTGTCCATTATACAGTAGACTCACTGATGACTCCCACGCAAAGACTCAACGCCCTGCCCACCTGCCTGAAATGATACATCAAAAAGGTAAACATGGGGAGAGCAAACTGTGGCCCAATCTTCTCTGTCCAAAGTGCTCTCCCTGTAGCAGGATAACAAAATGACAGCAAACCTACCCAGGGCTGAAAATAAGCAAAATTGGCAGAGCATCTGTAAGAGAGAGGCATCACGCAACACTACTGCTCCATGGCTGGCGGCCCTGAAAGCAGACCACAGCAGTCCTACAGAACAAGATCCACTAATACCAACAGGCGTCAAAGAAAGACTGTCCATGATGAAAGGTCAGACCAGGGGTGTTGTGGCTGCACCTTTTACACCAAAAAATCCTTTCTTTGACAGTCCTATAGGACATGAAGTTTCCGACTCGTGAAGCAGAACTGATATAAAAACAACTTGTGTTTATTAGCAAATCCAAACATTCCAAAAAGAATAACCTGTCCCACCTAAAAACTATATTGACAGACAAAGCTACAAAAAACATTAACGGTAAATAAAAACAGTAGTGGTCAGACAACTGTTGCTCCTTGTGCTGCACCATTGACCGTTGAGAGACAATGAGCATGTGCACTCTAGAGGACAAAACTGCACCTCACCTTGACATTATATGAGCCAAAATAACTAATTTAGTGATCAGAGCATTAATACTAAACCTATCAAACAAAACAAGACAAACCAAATGCCTCATGGCAAAATTAATAACATATTACTTGTGACAACTTCATTATTCTAATGACGGGCTATGAACAGAATAAATTTGTCACTCTGACAAAGGGTATCAAAATCATTCTCACTTGGGGTCACATCAACATCCAAGCAGTCCTCAAAGCACCAGGTGTACCCAAATTTAAAGGCAATATAAGGGAGATGTAGTGTTTAATAAATGTAACGACTACTCTTGAAATATAAAATACAGAGTAAATATGGAGTATTGAGTATATTCAGTTATGGAGCGTATTTGCATGGATGTAAGTATAGTACCATTGGCTCCACTATTTTTATACAAATCCATGTAATTCATTAGGTACAGAAACCTGAATTGATTAACAATCATCGACAAAAAAATGAATTAACAACTCAACCACACGCTCACTTGGTATGTGATGATGTTTCTGGACAAAGTGACATTTTTAGATATATTTTAAAGTCACACTGTACTTGTAATTCTTAGTTGTACGTTTGGGGTAAGATTGCTGACCCATTTGTAAAACCTTAAATTTGTTTTTATCTTGAAGCACAAACATGTGCCTGTTTCCCCAACTTCCATTGTGGATTCTTTGCAATGTCTTATCAGAATGCCGTTAATAATCATTAGAGATGTCCGATAATATCGGCCCACCGATACTAACATAAAAATGTAATATCGGTGTCGGATTTTTTTGCTTTAATACCGATAAAATAAAAAACGATTAAAATGAAATAATGCTTGCGTTACACCGAAATAGTGCATATGCGCTCCTGAAGCGTTTACCGGCGCACATATCGATATCGGGTGATATCGATATCGGTAAATTGAGAGTTGGACAATATCGGCATATCGAATATCGGCAAAAAAGCCAATATCGGACATCCATAATAATCATACATTGTGGGAGATTTAGTTTAGCGATCAAAGACAAACAGACTGAAATTGAGATCATTTTGAAGTGCTCACAGGCCAGATGAAATGATGACAATGCCAGGCACTAGTTAGAGAGGCTAATTGTACTTCATGACACACAAGCAGCGCAATTGGACGAGCTGTTACTATCAGCCGCCCAACCAGAGTGGCAAAGCCAGGGCTTGATGCATGAACTTAAAGTATTCCCCAAGGGGTACTGCCAACAACTACGAAATGTACCAAATGTACTACTAAATACTACTTATATTGACCACAAGAAAGCCTATGACTCATTAGCACAGACATAAATAATAAAGGACAATAATGATAACGCAGTATACATATCAAAGACAGCAATGCCCCTACTGCTGCTCTGTATAGGCCTAAAACCTCTCGGGCTCATCATCTTGCAGTGGATTTGGTACTGATTATGAAATGGAGAGACCATCAACCACTTATTTTGCAATGAATTTTGAAATGAAATTTATTGAAGTGTTTCTTGAAGTGTTTCCTCCTCCCTCACAGTGATCCGTTCCTTAGGGCAGAGGTTTGAAATGTGTATGGAGGAGGGGCTCAGTGTCCATGGTGTTTCATGGTCATTTTTCTGGCAATGCCAGATGCTGCTCTGTCAGTGAATCCTGACATGTTGGGTGTGGGGGCAGATTATTTTTGAGATCACGGGTGCACATGTAAAAGTGAACATCATATGACTGTAATAAGTGTGGCATTACTTTCCATTTATTCACGCTTTCTTTCTCACACTCCCTGCCTTGCTCCTCCAACCGTTCCTGCTCCACCTGCCACCATACCAGCATATCAAGGAGCCCTGTCAGGTGCAGAGTTTTCGACAACCCCCGGTGAGTGTGGTAGCATTGCCTAATGAAAAATGTCCCCTCTCATTTTCTTGCTGCCCTTTGAAGTGTTTCCCTCCACCTGGAGATGGCGACGCGGCCGAGCGCCTTTGAAGGCAGCAACTCAACACAGTTCACAGTGCGCCCACAGTGAGCCAGATCTGCTTGATTTGAAAGGGAGCAGCTGTGTTTGTCATGTTCCTGTGCCCCTGTGCGTGTGCCTGTGTATGTGGGTGTATGTGAGTGCAAGCACAAATGTTTGTGTGTGCCTGTGCGTGTGTTTGTGTGTGTGTGTGTGTGTGTGTGTGTGTGTGTGTGTGTGTGTGTGTGTGTGTGTGTGTGTGTGTTTA